>JAVQJX010084480.1:0-10588 GCA_036025115.1 Ambassis agassizii
TATGATGATGATGACAATGATAGTGATGAGTCTGTTAATAATGACCTGTAAAGAAAGACTAAATTTTCCATCTGTGCAATACTTCTATATAGAAATCCAACATTTTGCTGCTCAGATCAATAGAGTCAATTTACTACCCTATTGTATTTACATGTGGCACTGTGGCCCTGCTACAGTATAAATCTACTCTCTAAATTTAAAAAGATATAAGCCACACGAGGAGAACTCAAAAGAAATGAAAGAGAAAATGTGATTTGACTTCATCAGGGGGGTCTTGGAATCTTTAATGGATTTCTAAACTGCAATGGCAAATTGGTAGAAGAGACACTTCAGTCTGTTAGGTTTATGATTTTGCTTCCATGGTGGAAAATGTCATCATAGGCTGATATTTTTGCTGGAAGAAAAGAGAACTATATTACAGGTGTATGAACTGGGGTGCATTTTGAAAGGCATGGAAAAAACAAAAAACAGCAAACGAGTGGCAGATTGTTCGCGTGGATCTGAATGCTGCTGTGGGTATAAAATGTCCTATGAGGTGCAGATTGAGCTCAAAGCTTTAGAATACACTTTATATACTTTTCCAGCGAGGCTGCTACATTTCTGTAGGCCTGTATTCAATCATCCTTTAGTATTATTGATGTTTTTTTTATCTGTATGGGACAAAGAGCAGACAATGTGGAGATGGAGCAGAATGAAAAGTAATGCTATTCTCTAAACTGATTGCAGTAAACTGACACATCAGGGTTACTGAAACAATGCAGAGGAAAAAAATACGATTCACTTTCAAGGCTAAGAGGGGACTGTTGTTGAATTCAAATCCTTTATAATACACACAGATGCACAAAGGGATTAAATGTGTTTGTGTTTTTCACTCATGTCCACAGGAGCCTAAAATCCTGTCTTTCTTTGATTTCATTGTCTCTCCAAAACAGGCCAACGTCCATTAGTGCTGGCAGGCAGGGGATTGAGATGAATGTGTTCCAATTTTAACCACCCCTCTGAGTGCCCTGCAGGGTCTCGCAGTATACCAGAGGACTGTGAAGTGAGAGTTGGACCTGTCCCAAGGTAGTTTGGACTGTTTCAGAGTGGCCTGGCGATCTCTACCTGTGGGTGGAATACTTAATGCACCTATGAGTGAGCACATACTAAGTTACAGACAACTCTTCTTTTTTCTGCACTTTGTCCTTCTTTTTTTCCTCTCTTCATATAAACACATCATCATCGCTGCCATCTACAATGGCCCATGTTCTGTGTCAATGGGCAAACATTTTATTAACAAGAGGTGACTCATCAGTGTGGGTCAAAGAAATTGCACTTTTCAACAACTCAAAGGATTAAGCATTACATTTAAACTGTTGTAATGTTTCTGTTCTAGTCAGCATTGACTTAAGAGAGCATGCTCTTTTTATAGCATGGCAAAAAAGATTGAAAGAAGAATTTAAACATGGTAAAAAAGAACCTGTGACATGGAGGGTCTCCAACCACAGAAAGTTCTGATAATATTTGTGATAGATTGACAACACAAGTACATTTGCCAAAAAGTTGGACATCTCCCAGAAATATGTCCCTGCAGTTAACCACACCAATGTCAACTTCTGGGTCTCATGAAAAGCAGGTTCAAGCAATAGTCACCATATTTTAGATAGATTCTGGAATGAACAATCATAACAGTGAAGAGACTTAGAATCCCTTGAAAATTAAGGCACACCAAGCCGACAGGATGAAATGCTCCACCAGTAAGAAGACCACATGTCCACAAGTGGTAAGGGTTGTCATCCTTGAATTTAAACTAATGCAGTTACCACCTTGTTCAGCTGATCTGGCACACCCAGACAACCAAAATGAATAAGGACCTTCATTACCTAAATTTCGACAGATGACTATGATGACATGACATAATGTAAATATGATGTCATCACTCGTCTGATTTATTGACTTCTTGGTGGTCTAATTCAAGTAGGACTATGCTGAGGAATAAATATGCCAGGAGTTTAAAAACTGGCTCAGTCTACCTTAGGCCACATCGCCCCATGTCACACATAAAACGATGATGAGAATATGCCGGCAAATTCACTCCCTCTGAGCCCTGCAAGATAAATACCAGCCTGTTTATGAGAGTCGGTATCTATGTATACACACAGAGCCTGAGTCACAGTTCCACTGTATACAAAATCTGTTCCTCATGAGAGCTTTGTGTAGTTCTGAGTGGACCCAATAAAGTGCTTTTCCTTCTCTGTGGTTGCTTTGAGATTATGTTTGGGAGCCTCAAATGTAACCAATCAGCATGCTTATTTAACCCTGCGCCCTCCTCACCGCACTGGAGGCCTCAACTTGGTGAACAGGGTTTGACTTTAACCATAATATATGAATCACTATTAAGATAAGGATAATAAAATGGCCATCTGATCAAACGAGCATCCAGTCATGTTAATTGTTCTAATGGCGAAAGGTCAGATTCAGCATGTCTCCAATTCCAGGCATCGCCAGCAGTGGTATTTAATGAGAGTTTCTCAATTAAATTATCCACAGGGAAACAAAGACGAAGGCCACCCACTCCCGGATGACATTTACAGAACATGCTGCGCTGAACACTAAGGAACACTTTGTTGCCTCATCAAATGAGGATGGATCATTCTCCACTTTCTTCAAATATCATAAAGCACATAGATAATCATTCAAAAAGCTTGTTTGTAGTTGTATCCACAGTTCAAAACACATACACATGCTCCTCCTTTTTTTGCCTAAGTGCTAGATTTGGCTTGTCCCTGCTGGAATGCTCAGTTCCCCACCCCTCCGGCCTCCACCCTTGAGGATTAGAAACGATCAAAGCTATGTTTCATACTCACATTTCCTCCCTCCTAACAGCAGGTGGAAAACCCCCATCAGCCCACACACACACACACACATACACACCTCTATCAGCTTCAGGCATGCTCAAGAAGGAAGGGAAACACTGTTTAGGTGCTTTCTAATACAGCTGAAAATTTTCTGTGTATTTTGTGCCTACATCCTGTGGGACTCATTTATAGGTGAATCACGCTGCTTCACAACACTCCCTCATTGTTTTGAACTTGAATGGCTCATGCACGGATGACACATTTTTTTGCTGCCATTGTTTAGACACTTTTGACCACCTGCCTTTTTCCACCTCAAACAGTGGCTGACACATAGATGTTTGTGTGTGAAGAATGTCATCACCCATTGTGTGTCACAACCACATGGCTCCAAAGCAATGACTCTATGAGAGTTTGCCCAAGGCAAGTCAACATAACAAAGTGATTTGTTTTTTGCTTTCTTTAAATGTGTAGTCTGTGTGTGTTTATTTGCCTCCCAATAAACAAATCACATGACAGGAGTTGAGATATTTGAATATGAACATTTCCCATAATGCTTTGGGGCTGGGACCCAACCACAGCGGGCACTGAGCTGGTAATTCTTCACCCTGTGATCTAAGGCCCGGTTCTCAGCAAGCTTCGCTGCCACCCCCACCTCCCCTTATACTTTCCCTTCCCTCCTCTCTCCTCACTGCTCCAATCATTGCTCAGAGCAGCCAGGCGTGAGTTATAACCCTGTGGTGAAGTTGCTTATTATCCCTGAGTCCTGCAGATCTTACTGGTCCTGCCTGACTGGTAACCTCTGGCTGTGCTGACTCCTACCCCCCTTTAACCTAATGTCCCCCTCTTATGGTCAATCTGCATACTATAACTGCATCATTGCTTTGAGTCCTTTTTAGTAACCTTTAAGCAGCCACACTACTGCTTTCCTGTTTTGTCTCTCAAACCCCATGAAATCCTTTCTTTTATAGATATTTCAGGCTCCTATTCTCTTAAACTCTTTTAACTTTTTAGATAGTCATTTATATTTGTGCCTGCTATTCTTCCTATTCATTTCAGTCCAATAGCTCAAATGTGGCTCTCTTTGGCTCTCTGCACAAATATTTCGTAGACATAAAGCATGACTGTAATATGTTCAAGGTTGCTCTCAATGTTACCCTCCCACAAATCTGGGTCTAACACAAATATAGCCTGGAGCATTGATGAAAAATGCAGAATAAGGCTAGGGCATGGCGGGAAGGCAGGGAAGAGTGGCCCACTTTGGCCAATAAAAAAACACCTGTGACAGTTGGTGGTCCACTAAATGAAGGCAGCCTGCGGGTGTGAGCATTGGGCCAAGCCAAAATGATTGCTATAAAACAGGCCAAGCCTGCTGGGAGCACTGGGGCCTCTTTTCATCCTGGCCTAACTCCATCACATGACCCTCTTGCCCTGATGCTCCCTCCTTTTCTGCTGTTTTCTTCTCGCTCTGTGATATTCTCATTCCTTCTATTCCTTAATAAAAGCAAGCAATAAGTCACATGCATCCAGGCTGGTAGGGAGTAGGACAAAACAGTTTTTTTTTCTTTTTTTTATTATGTTTAATCCATGGCCCACTTTAATGTTGCATTTGATAAGTTGAATTTTTGAGATGATATGACCCCATGTTTTGCTTGTGAGCTGCTGACCAGGAGCTATTTTCACTAACAAAACCAAATCTAAAACAAATATTTTCTTGTAAGCAGTACATCATAATTCAGTCAGTCCCTTCCAATAATTTCTGGCATCCAGTACTAATTACATGGCAGGAACTGCCACTTTAACGAGAGGCTGGGACTAACTTTTCCTGTACCACCTTGAGTGGCATCACTCCACATATTCAGAGATCACATAAAATTCACATGAAAAAAAATTTGATCATAGTAGACAGTAATTTTACCAATCAGCTCCCTATGATTATATCTTATGTGTGCGTAATATGATAACACTTTGTTGTGACAACACCAGAAAAGGTCTGGTTTTAGTGTTTGTGTGCACACATTTTCCCTACAAAAGATGACAAAAATGGTCTTTTGTCGTTCTAATTACAAAGCTGGCTACAGTGCCTGCTTGGTGGCTTTCAAAACTAAATCTTTAACTATTTCATACTGTAGATTGTTGATCTAATGTGTTATAGTTTGTGCATGGTGCATGAGTGTTTGGGTGGCTCTACCCAGCTGGTGGGCACTAGGTATTCAATAGAAAATCACAGACTGACATCCAGACAGTCTTTGGTAGTCCCCTGACCTTAAAGCACCACTAATCAAGTGTACTGCTTTAGAGCAAAAATGCCTCCATAAATCTGTTGGAGTGATGTTTGGCACAGACATTTAGCCTTTGGTCATCTCTTGACTCTTCTCATAATTCCATCATCAGGTCAGAATTCCATGTTGTCCGGTGGCTTATTAATTATACACTTTAAACCAATGACATGCTCAGCAGCCTCTGTGTTTTTGGCTCAGAGCACCACTGTACCTAAATAGATTCTCACACAGAGGACGGTCTCCCTCTGACAACCTGCCCCTGGTGAGTCTGTTCTCTCCATCATTTAAACTCAATTGACAATAATTTAATCATTTAGAGTGACATAGAAGGTTGTACACATTGTCTTGGTCCCCTATCCCTCCTAAAATGAAGGTCACTATTTGAGAGATGACAGCTCACAATTAACTGTCTACTAATGTGAGAGTAAGAATGGCCATTGCTCAGCTGGATTTGACCTTGTTTAGGGCTGTTAATTAGAAATACCTCTGCTTGGTGTTTGGAGACCATGTGATAAAAGACAACTATTGCCTAGAAGATACAGTTCTCAAAGCAACAGAAAATTCACCCATAAAGTCATTTATTCCTAATGTAACAATCACTACAATTATTACATTTCTATGATTGAAAGATAATTAACTTTATTACTTGGGGGGTGGGGGTCTCTTTTTCTGCAATTTAGGACACTTTAAATGAGGATTTGCCTTTGCCACCAGCTGAAATAGCTGAGGTATTGATCTTAATTTCTGAGTCACTTAATGTGTTGCTGATGCTACAGTTACTACAGTTGTATTTATTATCACCCTTACATTTTGCGATTTGCAACATGATCCACCCCTTTTGTCTAGATTAATTAAGAAACTAATTGCTGATGCTTTAGGCATTTCTCAGCTCAATTGTTATTGGCCCCTGCCTCTGAAATCCCAAATCAATATCTTTTCCTCATTTGATTCTCAGCCTGAGCTCTATAGATTGACACACATACACACACAGCTGCGTGCACACACAGGGAGACACATACACAAACTACCCTATCTCCCTCTGATTCAATTGCTGATGTTTATCTGGCATCCCTGCAGTGCCAGCAGGCAAGACGTCAGCTAGGCTAACTAATGTCGAAGGAACGCGACATTGATCACATAATTGAATGATTATCCAATTAATTAATTTAGAAGAGCATGAAGGAGACTCTAGGTCTACACAAGTATTTCATTCCATGTTTCATGAGCACATGTGAGTGTTTCTTATGGGAAGATGTGTGTTTCTCTGAATAATCACTACTAGAATCAACTCCCTAATGGGCCAGCAGAGACATTAACTTGAATCTTTCTCACTCTTGATTTGTCCTCACTGTTGTTTTATCTCTGTTGCTTTGTCATACACTGACTCACAAACGACGACCTTCACATCAGCATACTGGTTATTAAATGTAAGATGAATGTCAAGAGACTCACACTAGAGAGTGAACCTGCCATTGCCAGTCCTTGAGGGGCCTTGGCATTTTACAGCTACCTTTGTTGGCAGCCTGACATGACAAGGACATGTCATCCTGAAGCTCTCCAGAGTTATATTATTGCATTCTCTCGCCCCCAGTTCACACTCTTGTAAGACAAAATGATATATTAGCTAACCTCGCTGTGACAGGAGACATTCTTGTTAGCAAAGGTAAACTATATTTACTTTCAGTACCACCCTACAGCTTCCATGTAATTCTTCTAAATCATCACACCTTCTTCTTCTGTATGCCGTTTTCTTCATCCATCTACTGAAGCTTCTGTTGCCTTAAGCTTCCTTAGTCATTCTCTTTCCCTGCTGCTTTTTCTGTCCACATGCACAGTCACACACTCACATTAGTGTTTTCTCTTACCACTCCACTCCATCTCTGTCTGAATCTTTCTCCCAGTGCCACCACTCACCCACAGGCAAAGTCATCCCTGGCTGCTATGCTCTCCCCCATTTCCGCCAATCAGATCGTCTCACTACCTCAGAGTCATTTTCCAAATTCAGCCACTAATTGGGTTTCTCCTGCGATTAAGTCAATAACAACCTTCATATTAGAGTTTAATGTCCCCTAATGAGTCCATTTGTTGGCCAGCGGCTAATTAGGTCTGAGCTGTTTATAGATAGCCCAAACTAATAGATTACTGAAACACTGTGTGTCAATCAGTAATGTATTTGAGCACATTTGTGCTTTTAGCTTGCAGCCCTCTTGTGCAGAACCACCCAAACAGATTATAGCGTTTTGGTTCATGGATCAGCCTGTATAATTTGTGAGACAGCTCAGCATTAACATTAATGATAACTCCAGGGGAGCAGAGTAAAATCCATTTAACATTGACTGACAAATCTGCTTCCTACCTAATAAGGTTTTAGTTTTATTAATGTTGATTGTATTCAGGATTTGCATTTGAGGAGACTTGTGTCTGTCTTTGTTAACTGTGGATATCTGTAAAACATTCATGTCTGCCAACTGTGGACTTTTTGAAAGTGTTGACTGAGTGTAAAAGTACATCTGTGTAGCATCAGGACTCATTGTGACACTACGTGATGCCCCTCCAGGCAACAATTTGGGGGGATATAAGGACAACAGAGCCCTACAGAAGATATCAGGCTGCGATCTTTGACAAAGTTTCAGCAGATCCGACTGACATGCCAAGACCCTTGCCTGGAGTTAGAGTCTGCATCAGGCTTTGGCTTGATAAGACAGCGTGTGGATGAATATAAAGTGAGCTGGAGGAGTGTGATATTGGGACTCATCCCAATCATATGCCTCCAGGTTACTATGCTATCAAAAGAAGGGGGTTTGTTTGAAGCGAGGTTGTCTGTGTGCACACAGCTGCTGTTCAATGATAAAGCAGGAAGGTTTGATAGGTGAAGCCTCCTGTCCTTCTATCCCTCTTTCTCCTCTCTCTCTAATTGAATCCAACATAAACTGGCATGCAAACACCAATAAAAGGCAACTTTGTTCTTTGCTTTTGGCCTTCTATCTCTGTAAACACAGAACATGTTGTGTATTGGTGCTTGGACAGCAATCCGGAAAGTTGTTAAATAATAAATTCCTCGCAGTGTGGAAGTTCCTTGAGCTGGGTTTGCATAGAAACACCAGAAGCACAATGGGAAAGAAGAAATTTGTTCCAGTGTGTGTTTCTTAGCTTCTGTGCCAACACCATCAGTTCTTTTATGCTTTGATTTTTTTTTTTACAAGTATTTGCCTCTTTTAACTTCTCATCAAGGCTAACCATCTGTTAATGGATTGCTCCAAATAGTTTCCCCCTGTGCCATCTGTTGCCTCTAGTTTTTTGAATTCAAAATATTTTCATCCCCATCAAAACATATATAGGTCATATTCTAAGTAAAGTGTTTACTTTCTGTGCCTTGTATGTTTAAAGGACTGGCATAACATCGTTGGGCTACATCACAAAACAACTAGCACTGTTAGATGGGGTTCTGTTACACAGTATTTTCTAAATTTCAGAGATTCTAAACCAGTCTGTCTAATAAAAAAAAAAGAAAGAAGTCTGTTTAAAGTTTCCACAATTGTGGATAGAAATAACTTGTGGGGGGAAAAAAACAGCAGGCATAACTAGTGGTACCCGACTGATTCAGGTTATTTTCCCATAGTTTGGTGGATTAATTGAAACAGCTCCTGTTTCAAGACACTTTCTTACTCCTGAGTTATGGAGCCGCTATCCTGGGCTGGCCGGCCTTTGCTCTCCGGCTCTCTGCCTCCAGCTCCGCCTCTCAGCGCAGTCTGCCCGCCGCCACCTCGGAAGCCCCTTCCAGATCGAGCTTGTGTGCCTTTCCCCTGCCCACAGTGGACTGCATACCGCTGTCCCAACGCGATCCCCACGCTAAATGCACAATTCACGACTCTTTGGAAAATGATAAAGAGTCAAACTTAAGAAGTGTTGGAGTAAAGAGTTGCTGGATCGGAGAACTTTTTCCCTTTCTGCCCCCCAGTTTTTTGGCCCCGTGGCGGGGCTGGACAGCAGGAGTAGGCCCGGGGAAAAGGCGACTGTATGATGTGGATCTGGTACCTTCTGCTTGGTTCGGGGTCCGGCTCAAGAACTGTCGGTAAGTTTTTTAAAAAGACTCGGAAACTAATGTTGTTGTTGTCACGGCACGGACACGCTTCAGCACGGGTGGGTCAGGGGGGGCTGGAAAGTCTTTGAAGGATTCGCTGCTCGGATTTTTCCTGCGATGAGTTATTAGCTCAGATTTTCTGAAACAACGTCTTTGAAAAGAAATGATCAGACTTTTCACTTCCATCCACAGAATTGGCTTTTTTTGTCTGTGAAATGGGAGCGTTGGCAGACAGGGCAGGGCAGCAGTTTTAGAGTTTTTCGTGCATGTCGAATGCATTTCGGTGTGTGCATGTTATGCCCTCTTCTCCTCTGAGTGTGAATAGTTTTGCAGCAGACCCCTTCCATGCCGTATCCATTCACTGTGTGTGAGGATGAGGTTGTAGTCTCCGTTATTCCGAAAGGTTGTTGACAGGGCAGTGTTGACAAGTCAATCTGTTTTGCAGGCCTGTCGTGGCAGCTGGGGCTCCACTGAGGGACACTTACATGAGTTTAAACTTAGGACGGCCAGTTAGAACTCCTTTCAAACATGCAGGTGTAGATTTGAGCTGGTGACATATCCTAACTGTTCATTTTTGTATGAGGAGACAACTCTAGATATTGAGGGAAAAAAGTAACTCCACTTTATGTAAAGTGGAGGCAAATAATATTTTGACAGTTTATTAATCTATCAATTATTAAATCAATTAATCAACTGAATGGCTTATTTGTCGATGACTGCATGGCAGCATGGTCAGTGATGGATGGCTTATTCATGGCTTTTCTGTTTTTAGGGCATGTGCTGTCTAATTTAAAAGACAAAGATGAATACTTAACTCAAAAATATCTCATATGTTCTTGTCAAACTGGAGTTTAGGGCAGTCACTTGGTGCAGACTACATGCCTGTTTCTTTTGCCATTGACTTTTAACTTATTTGTATCAGTCTGATGTGCTTCATTATCAAAAGTGTTAGAGCATAACACAAGCGCTCCCATGCCAAAGCAAAGTCCACCTGTTACATTAAGCACACTCCTTTGTCACAGGTGAAATATGGAAGGACTTTTTAGTTCAGTTCTACAGCATGGGAAATATATGAAATGACCAACTAATAATTAAACTGGTTGTAAAACAGGTCTACACATGTGATAGAATTTATAATTACGGTCACATGTATGTTTTGTCTTACGAGGTTCTGGATCCATGGAAGTATGGGTGTCCACATGTAGCCCAAAGACTGAGCTCATGCTCTAACAGAGCAGGAAAACAACAGTCACTGTAGTTGGGATGAGAAGTCAACAATTTATGACTACCGTCTAGTCTACTTCAAAAATAGCCAGAATGTGGCTGTTATGTTTTTTTTCTGTGGTTGCTATCAGGTAAAATATACAGTTTTCTGCATAGCAAAAAACATG
>JAVQJX010084495.1:0-11579 GCA_036025115.1 Ambassis agassizii
TGTGTGTGTGTGTGTGTGTGTGTGTGTGTGTGTGTGTGTGTGTGTGTGTGTGTGTGTGATTTGATCATAGATATTACATAACAGATTTATTTCAAATGAGCTGTGGTAGTTACTTCAGATCATTTCAGTCTGTCCTATATTTTAATCACAATCTTGTTTCCGCACATAGGAATCAATCACAGTAGTTTGCCTAGATGTGGTTCTAATTGCCTGTTTTTAGAAATTCAGCCTGTCGATTGGTTAAGAACACACAACCAGCCAACCTGGTACTGAAGGAGAAAAGACAAAAAACAACTGATATTGCTAATCAGTTCAGCTAACATGAGAAATGATTAAAAAAAACAGTAATAATCACAAAGTTAGGCCTATGTTAAGTTCTTCATACCACACTTTTTGGGAGGGCTATTTTTAAAATATGTAGCATGTTTGTTTCTGTTTGGTTTAGTTATCACAGTTAAATACGTTTGTGTGTGGATCACTCCTAAATACATCTAACGCTGCATGCACATCCATCCATCCAACCTAACTGGATACACGTTGTACAGGAGTACTCCCAGCTACCACACTGTTGTGAGACAAACACTGTATGTGTGGGGCTAGTACCACTCTGGTATAGCTTTAACCTCATTTTCACCCATACATACATACAGTTTGGTATGGAAAGGTTTGGAACAGTTCAGTACTGTTTGTGTACCCACTGCACAATCGCTTAAACTGAATTGAGAATCAGTAATATATTCACTGACTCACACCCAGCAGTGGGCGTGTCTCTACACTGTACCGTAACCCCAACAGAACGGTGCCAAAACCAGTAGAGTTGGGTACACTTATTTTGGTATGCTTCAGAATTTCTCTCCATGGAACCACTGATAATTGCATATCAGACTGAACTTTACCGTACTGCTTGGTGGAAACGAGGTTTTAGGTGTATCGTTACACCCATAGACTGAATCAGTCTGACTGGCTGTGTGATCCCACCTGACCAGCAGCAGAATGAATCTGATTTGTCTCAGTAGTCAGTCATCTTTTATGGTTTGTCATAATCTTGGTGTGATTGCTGCCTTATAACAGAGAGCCACTGTGTGTGTGTGTTTTTTTCTATTAAATAATTTTCACAGATACGTCCAGTAAAATGGATTTCTGCTGCTTCAGTCTACTGTATGTTTTTTAATCCTGTTGTACAAAAGTACAACGCATACATAAGAAGCAATGGCTTTTTGTTCTGTCTGCATGTGTGGTTCCTACCTTGAGGCATAATGAATCGATCAGTGTGTAAATTGCAATAACAAACCTTATTTTGCTCATACAAAGTAAGTCATTATCGCTGTGGTAAAGAAAATGCAGTTCCCCTCTCTGACTTGTGATTAACATCTTAGAACTGATTGGCAGAATTAAGAATAGGGGATAAAATCTGATGTGAAACTGAATACACTGTGTAGATGTTATTATGTTCAGGTCATGTGCTAACAGACACCATACTTTTTAATATTTTGTAGTAAATGGACAACAGTGAAGATTACAAAAGACGATTAGTTGGACCTCAGGCATGAAATAAAGCACTCTTTTATGCTTTACAGAGATAAAAAAAACACACCACATGGAGGAGTGCAATGAAAATTAACATGCAACCACATTATAGCAGAGATGTAAGCATTAAAACACACACATACACACACACACACACACACACACATTGGAGTATTGTTTTATTCTCCTACTTCCACTTTTTTTCACTACTTATTTTGGTGATACATTTTTTATGAGCAGCATAAACACTCACATAAAGACACACCCACAGTGGACTTTTCAAACTGTGAACTGTCTGTGCAGCACAGAGGCCAAGAGAGCAAGAGGAGGTTGATGTCAGTACAGTGTTATTCAGTGGACAGATGCCACGGTGTTCCTCTTCATTGTTCTGTGTGCTCCTATGATCTCTCTATAATGCTAGCCATGGTATTCATGTTGTATTGTTAATTCATGTTAATTATAGTGACGAATATAGAGGAGAGGTGATATAGTAAGATCATTTAGAATAGAATAGAAGTACTTTATTAATCCCAAATTGGGAAATGTAGGTGTTACAGCAGCAGCAGCAGACAAATTAGTGCTCAGGTTATTTTATTATTTTGTATGTTTAATTTGAACATGTTTGAACATGATTATTTTAACCTGTTCATATATTTTTTCAAAAAGATTTGTGTTTATACTGTGTACATATAGGTTCTGCAATGGGAGCAACACAAAACAAAAAGTGAAATGTCATTTCATACCTTTGTTGAGAAATTCTTGGGAAAACTGCACTCAGCACAGATAAACCTCATTTCATTTTAGACATGAGGTCTTTTTTCCTGTGAGGCTGTGTGAAACAGGTTTTCTGTTCATGTTTGGGAATGTTGGTTAAATGAGTTCAATTGATTATTGCTGTAAGAAATGTTTGCCTTGATTCCCTTCACTAACTTAGTTGGTCAGGCTCTTGATTTTCTCTCTCTGAAAGGGACTTTAAGGTGGGAGGGGATGTGAGAGAAAGGTTGTGGTCAAGTCAGTCCAAAATGTAACTTCACTGTGACCATCTCTGGGCCTACAGATACACATTTACACATTCCATGTTGATCTGAGTGAAAAACATGAAAATCAACAAGGATCTGAATTTGACAAAAGAAAGTATGAAACACATATCAGGCCTGATTTACAGCTGCTCAGGATTGTTTTTGTTTAGTTGTGTGGAAAGTAGAAATTACCATCAGCTGTATAAGAAAACGCACAAAAAAAACACACAAAAAAGATTGAAACATACAAAAAATCAAACAAAATCAAACATTAAAAGCCAATATGAGAAAGTGTTTATGAGGATTTAAGAGAGTTAGCATGTGGGGCAGCAACTAAAAAAGCACCATCACCTCTCAGGTTCCTCTTTGTCTTATAGGAACAACTAAAAGAGACATGCCTGTTAGCGTGATGGAGCTTACGACTGAAGCAGGATGGACAGATACTGTGGGGTGAGGACATGGACACATTTAAAAACAAATTAAAGAAATTTTAAATCAATGAGGAAATGCATCAGGAGCCAATGAACATGTAACCCAACATAAAATGCATTGGCATGACTTAGTTGTCATATGTGATTGGAAAATTGTGACACAGAGAGAGAGAGAGCCACCTCTTGTTACGTACCCAGGATAATATGGTGTGTAATCCAGTCAGACCTTGTCACAGTGCAGACACAGGAGCATGAGCATGCTTTATGTTGGTCATCTGCTTCATAAAGAGCATAACAGGAAGAGATGTGAGAGATGAATGACATGGAGGAGAATGATAGATGAGATAACAGCTAAGACAATAAAAGAAGTTTGTCAGCTGATGAACAGACAGGCTCATGGCAGATTTCCACAGCCTATGGATGGAAACGGTCAACAAATGCTTCCTTGATTATCTACAGCTAATGGCTTCATCCAGGCCCTTTGCTGTGTGAGCTGAAAGGAAGAAAGGTTCCTTAAAAGTTTTCATATAAACAATTGCTTTTACCTTTCAAAATAGTGAAGATGCTCTGTAATAAATGGATAGCATCCATATCCACAGATTTCTAACATTACAACAAACCCTGTGTGAAAAGACGAGCCTGTTATATCACCTGACTTTGACCATGAACTTCCTGTGACCTTTCATCTTGCCCTCGCTTCCTGATGTTTGATGTTCTCATGGATGAGGTTATCTGGTTGTTCACATGGCTGGGGCTGAGGTCAAAGGAAAAACAGCGCTACAGCATGAATCAGCTGACCCCTTCGTGATGCAGCATAACTTGTTATTGAGCTCAGTGAAATGGTTCGGGGTGTTCCACAGTTGTGTTTCATCCAGAATCATTTTATTAACATCAAACTAAAAAATTAAAAAATATATATTAATTAAAAAGTCTCGCTGTTGATCATTGTAGATTTTGTTTTTCCAAATTATGCTCCTCTGTGGTCCACTGGAAGGGAGACTCTTCAACACCTGAAGTTTGTTCTGACTTTGTGGCACTGATACCCATCCACATCAGCTGCCAGTACAGCAGCCTCTTCCCTCTTGGATTACATACAATTCTCTTATTTCACAGTATATAAAACAGAAATGTATACAAAATCTAAATGTAATGACAGTTCCATCGTTCCACTTTTCCTTTGGGTCAGGAGTGTGGGTGTCATCATATATCAGCCATCTCTGTCCATCACTTACATTACAAGTCCTTCCCAGAAACTACACCTGTTTATAGTTCATTGGCTACCCGTCCCAAAATTCTGCCCTTCCACTTCAAAGCTCACACACCCACAAACCCTCCTGCAGATCAGATCAGCAGCTTCTCCGTTCCACATGTTGGTCTCTGATCATAGAAATGATTCAGCTGCTCTGCTCTGCCCAAACACATAAGACCTCTGTAGCTTTTCACACTGGCATATCAAACGTGACATCCGCCCCATGATTCTAATTATTTAATATTTTCATGTTATTTTTAAGACACAGAAAAACAATGATTCAATTATTCCATTACACTGAACATGTTATTTTGTGTGGTGTTTCTGTGTAACAAAGTCGCCACCTGGAGGTTTATCTCTGCACACACACACACACACACACACACACACACACACACACACACACACACACACACACACACACACACACAATGTCTATTCATCTTTTCCCTCACAATCACTACTTTCTGTTCTGTAAGTGTTACTTTTGTTTTATCATCAAAAATCATTTTTAATGTTCTGCCAAAGGAGGAAAAACACCGTGTACGTTACTTGATTAGATAAAAGCCATGTACATAGCGGCCACTAGGTGGTGTCTAACACTCAAGATGTCCTCAGCGGTAAACAGATGTGCCACTTTTTTAAAATGGTAGTCTCATATGAATAAAAAGAATATTTTTCAGATTAACCTTGTCTGTGTGAGTAAAATCTAACGATAAGAATTAATAGGCTGATTGCGAAAGAGGCAAGAGATGTGTGTGCAACCAAAGATCGTTTATTGTTAAGATGAATCACTTTGTAACAAAACGAGCTGCGGCTGTTTCTCTGTCTGTAAGCAGATTTTCTTCCCCTTTAATGTAACCACAATTACAATGCTTATTTACCTATTTATTTATTTATCTTGTGGTGGGAGGAGTATAAATTCATTTGGAAATATGCATTAATGTTTAATTAAATGCCGTTTTCATTTCTTTCACAAGGTAAAGTTGAAGTTGCACTGTGGTGTCACGTGTTATAGATGCCTAAGAATTGTAACGTATTTACTTTAAAAAAATGATAAAAAAAATCGGTTTCCTGAAACTTTAGAAATTGGTGCATCTATGCACATGTTAAAGTGCAACCTTGCAGGTGTGTTGTCACCGTGGTAACATGTCTTCCATGTAGAGGAAACAGCTGGAGAGACTGTCCTCATTTCAAGAGTGACGCCTCTTATTTACTGTCTCCCTCGTTTTAGACCTTCTATAAAGTGTATGAAATTATTTCCCCGTTGTGACTATAATATTGGCTTATCAGGTAAAAGAAAATGCAGGCCTGTAGTGAATATCTTTGCTGTCATTGAAGGCTACAATGACATTGATTTTTTTTTAAATGCAGAACACCTTGTTGTTTTCACATGCATCTTTAGTTGATATTTATTCTAAAAAAAAATGTAAAAAAAAAACAAAAAAAAAAAAACACGATAATAATATGTTTAGTTTAAATTCGCTTCGGTCTTTGAAATCATGACAGAGTGAGAGGTGGTTGTTTCCTCTATCTTTGAAGCAAAAAGCTCCAGCCTGCAGTAAGAGAGAGAGAGAGACAGAGAGACAGAGAGAGAGAGTCAGGTCTGGCAGGTACCATCATCTCTTCCTCGTTCTTCCCGTAAATCTACGAATCTTACGTTTTGTCTGCTCGTTTGCCGTGTTGACCGTGATGGAGGACAGAGAGGACAGAAGAGGAGGAGGAGGGGACTACCACCGGGCGGCCAAGCGGCCCCGCACGGAGGCGGAGAGCGGCGTGAAGGAGCTGGAGGAAGGCGAGGAGGAGGAGGAGGAGGAGGAGGACTCCGCGGGTGAGGAGGCTGCAGGGAGCGGAGGCATCGACAACAGGAGCCGGAGGATCGAAGGAAAGGTGGGAGATGCGTTCTATCGATCCCGCTGCTCTCATACTGATAGAAGGTTGTGACGGTGCAAAGAAGGCCCAAATCTGTTTGGAAGGTGTGAATGCATGCGGCAGGAGAAACTCAGACGCATGTTTTTTTCTCCCTATTCATTTACATCAGTCAGTCTGATAGCACTGTCAGGCTAATTAGCTCATCAAATCATTCATAGACTCAGACAATCTGAGAGCAGTCAGCAGCTTTCCTCAGTCCTCTGAGGATCCCGTCATGCTGCTTTTGTACAGAAATGTTCCCTTTTTTCTTTTTTTTTTTTACAAGATAAAGTCAATGTTTCTGGTAAAGCCCCGTGCAGCTTATTTTGGTGGTTCTAAGTTTGATTTAGTTTGCTGTTGGTTAATGATAGGCTACTGGGCCTATTGAGTCATCTGTCTGCACTGGCACCAGGAAATAACTGTGCCTAAAAGGGATGGTTTCACATCACGTTGACGAGTCTTATAACAGGTTTTACACATTTTTTGTGACAGTTACAGGACTACATACCAGCATTGGCTCTGACAGACTAGTTTGAACAAGTGACAGCTCATTTCCTCCATAGTCTACTGGTATGCCTATAGAAAAAGCCACATGATTGTTGGGTTTTGGGGATCAGTTCTCTTTTGGTAGAAATGTATCAGTATTGTTAATATATGTTCAGTATACCAACAAACTAAAGCAGGTTAGTTGTCAGGGACAGTGTTTCAATAAAAAGTGTGACCGCTGCTATATGCTCGACACAAAGCAGTTCAAATTAAATCGCGACCAAGCGGCAACCTCTGAGCTGAGTAATGAAACCAGCATGGAGGTGTCAGATCCTGAAGTTCCCCTGTGGACTCTGCAAAAGTGAGCCAATCCACATAGACCTTTATGTTGCTGTCAGCTTCCTGCATTGACTCATAACAGCTCTTTACAAACCAAAGGATGACGTTAAAGAAGGTTCATTAACATTTTTAACAGCCTGTGCTGAACACATAATAAACATTTTTATTGCATGAAAAATATTGTCCACTATAAACTGACATTGGCCAAAAGTATCAGCACGCATCATATCTGTCAGGCTGCAGCAGACACTATTGTCCAATCACTTGATGTGGCGTTATTATCTATGTGTTAGTGATGATATTTAAATGACCCCGCAGGTATTTTGTTATGTTCTTTTGAGCTGCTTCATAGGATCACTGTGTCCTATTAGATGAGAAACTCCTCATGTGATTTAACTGAGATGTGTGGCACCATCAGCAGGCCGGAGACGTCAGGGGAGTGAATGACACTGACTGTCGTGTCCCACCGGCCTGTTCATTGTTCACACCAAGAGGAGAGTGGACTGTGTGTCAGTGAGGAAGTTCATGATTCTTGTGGTTTCAGTGTGTCTTAATGTAACAAAGAAGAATGCCCTAGGTTCTTCTTTTGCATTCTTATGTAATGCTTTTTGTTGTGGATCATCATGTTTCAAATCCACATCTGAGTGTATAATTGGTGTGTGCATGTCTCTGGCTTTATGCCTCTTCTCAGAGAGACAATATGGCATCTCAGTGAGAATGTGGCAGTGACAGGAAGTGCCTACGCACAGCAGGAAGTGAGGCCATCTGTCTACCTTGATGAAAGAAACTGATATTCCTCTTTGTCAGTGTTATCGTGACAGTGGTCAGATTAGATAAGAGGAGACAACATAGATCCTTTCAGTATATGAAGGTAGAAATGGCCATTGGGTGTATGGAGATTAATACTGTCTATGAGGCAGGGCTAAATTGGAAACGTCAGTGGGCTGGTTGGTGTACAGGTTCGACTGGAGCTGACCAGCAGTGACAGCTTTGACCAAGAATGCCAAGGTCAAAATGTTACAAGTGTGATCACGTTTGAATTGCGGTTGGATGTTGCGATGAATTTTCAGTCAAAGTTCAGGGAGAGCTGGCATATATGAGCAGTGCACCAGTGTCAGTGGCAACCTCTGCTGTCACAGAGTGCTTCTTCTTATCTAGGTGGTTGTAGTCACTGTTAAGATAATATTCTCAAAGATCTTTTCATCTTCCTGACAGCTAACAGCAGAGTTATGACAAACTGCATGTACACAAAAGTCCAACGCAGCTCAAATTCCTGATTCGTTCATCGTGTATAACATTTAGTGAGAAATTAGGTCAAAGGTCAAATTTGTTACATTTCATCAAACGATTCTACATATTTTTAACTGAAACTAAAAAAATATAAAATGTTTGTGCTATCAAGATGCACAGTTTGAGTTGTTTCTTCTTTTGGTCATGATCGTGCTGTTTCTAAATATAATTATACATTATGTGCATCAGGCCTCTGTGTCTGTGTCTGTACGGTGACAGTCTACCTTCTTTTTATCTCCCTTTGTGTTTCCCGTTGGTCTCACAGACATGTAGAGAAACTGTGTGCAGAACATTTCCTGCCAACACATATCTGGTCTACACTTCAACCGTCCTGCTGCTCCTGTTTTTTTAATTAGTCTCTTCTCTAAGTGCCCTCAAACAGGACAGTCAGTAGCCTACAAGATTAAACGTTTAAATAATTAAAGCACTAATTAGAGTTCAGTTCGTGTGTTTCTGAGCGCTCGATTCAAACTCACGTCAGTGTCTGTGTTTTTCTGCCAGCACCTCCTCCTGATGATTTGCATGTTGTAGAAGCAATGTCTGAATCACCTTCTGCTCTGCACTGATTATATTTAAAGTGACGGAGCAGGGAGGTGTAGCTATCTCTCCAGACTTCAGCTGGCATCAAAGCACCTTTGATCTCATGCTTTTTATCATTAAAATAGAGACTAAAGATCAAACAAGCATCACCAGCCAGGGTATAAAACTGACCTGAGTGTGGAATTAATCATTCATGTCGACAGCTTTAATGAAATGAAAAACCTGATCAGCTCATTTGTTTAGGTGGCCAGTCGGTACCTCCAGACATCAGCCATTTATGCAGCTTTACAGTCATCATCTGTCACTCCCAGTAGTCAACATGTATAATGTCATCCATGCATCCAATTATTTCATTTATCAGAGCAGGCATTCATCTATGCATTTATCTAATTTTCTAACTACTCATTATTTAAAATCCAATACTCTCTATACTCTCCATCTGTCCATCCATCGATCTGTCCATCCCTCAGTATATTCATTCTTTCATCCAATTACTCATATATCCAACTATTCACATATTCAAACTGATCCACTCATCCTCCTTCAACATATTCATACAGTAATCCATCAACTCATATATTAATCCATCCATCTGATTGTTCATCAGTTCATGAAAACCTAATCCCTCTATTTATACATATATGCACGTATCCATCCATCCATCCTCATAATCAGGATAGTTTGAGAGAAACGGTTTAAGGTTACGGGTGGGGTAACTTTAAATGACAATAGAAATATAGTTTGTTTTAGCCACTTAGTAGCAATCAAACTTTTGTGAGCTTTCAGTATGAGGTAACAGGAAGTCCTAAAATGCTAGTGCATTTCCAGGTTTTAGGACTCCTTCCTGTTATTCCTGCTCTATATAAGTTGAACCCTTCACATATTTGTCAGTGTTGAGTGGTTTGTCATAAAACCTTGTCTATACTGTAAATGACAGAAACCACTATTTACAGAAGCTCTACAGAGAAGCTGTCAAACCTCTTCCTTTTTTTCACAGCCCATCACTGACATCATGCATTTCTTTTAACCTTCCTTTGAACATACATTTACATATCAACTGCTTAGTCTCCTACTATAACCTAATCGAGTGACTGTGTCAAACTGTGTTCTCACGCACACACACTGTGTGACACATACACCACAGAGAAACACTTCCTCATGCAGTGAAATTCTTGGCTGTGGGTGATGGGATTTATAAATGATGTATCATCCTGCCTTATCAAAAACTTGTTAGCTCAGCTCCTGACCCAGCTAATGTTTACAGCGTAGTGTCAGGGTGAAAGAAGGAGAGGAGGTGTGGAAGACGATGGTGATGAGGAGGGAGAAGAAGGCTGAGAGGATGAGAAGAGGCCACACAGAGTCAGATTCAGGTGGCCCTGTAATGATACAGCAGGCAGACAGGAAGGAAGCGGCATGTTACTGAACACTCAGCCTCAGGTTCACACACATACTAAGTAAAGACACACAATCACCAAATAAAGCTCTGGTTGCCGTGGTAGCAGGACTCTCTTTCTCTCTCTCTCTTTGTGTGTGTGTATTACCTTGCACAGGGATACTTCTACATTTTGTTATAGCCACAAAATAATGTCACCATGGCAACCACATTAAACCCTTTTTACTTAAACTCACCAGTATGTCTGTAACGCCTTCCGCCTCCTCCATCCATGTTTCAACCACCTGCCTCCGGCATGCTGTTGCCATAGTTACAGGGTCCAGTGTAGGTGCAGTCGAGTGTGCAGTCATCATCATAGAGTCTGTAAAAATAATTTTAACATCACCGGTTGATTCTTTGTGTGGCTGGAAGCTCTCATTAACATGTATGTCATCCAAGCGGCAACCTCCGGGCCCATGCGGAAGTGCTAAAACATGTAATTCACACTGCAGCCTCTAGGGGTTGGCTCCAAAGGCGAGTCATTTCCCATAGACTCCCATGTTAAAAAAACTTCACAGCATAAATAAACATGTTTACAGCCTGGTACAAAACACCATACTGGTCTCAACTGATAGATTTTATTCTAGTGTCAAGTGTACGGGGTGAATTTTTTTATAACTCACTCGTTTTAATTATATTGCGAATTAAAATTACGCATAATTATGCGTGTTACCGCTTTGACTGACAGGCGGTTGACATATCACAACGTGAGCTTCACGTTTCTGTGACTGCCCGTCCACCTCAGCTCCACTCTGTCTCCGCCTCTTTCTCTGTATTTGGCTGTTTGTCAGACTGTGACGTTGCAAACATGGCGACTGTCAGAGCGTTAGGGAACTTCCCACCGAGCTTCAAACAGTTCTACAGAAGCCTGTGGGGAAGCTTTGTCCATTATTTTTACAGTAAATGATGCCATCCCTCACCAGATAAACTGGAAAAACTGGAAAACAATATCTGGCAGGTGACTGGATGATCCAGCTGTCTATCACTGTCTACCATAAACTAAATCATAGGTCCCAAATAGCACACAGTAAGCATGTTAGCATGTACATGCTTTCTTTCTAAAGAAAGGTCAATAGTTGCTTATTTTCCATCATGCCTATTTTCCTGAAATATACTAGTGCTTCCTCAAGGGCTCTGATAGGTCCACACCGTCATGTGTGTGTGCATGCAAACGTATACCTCAAAGCCTGGAGAATCCTGCAGAACATAACAGTACCTTAGATTCCCCACAAATCTTAACTTTTTTGATCAGAGAATTTTTGAAATGATTAATTGTTAAATAAGATAAATAAACTGCACAATTACTTACACTGCTCTTATTTAGCTCTTGTTTTTTAATGTATTCTTAAGTGGTT
>JAVQJX010084528.1:0-15204 GCA_036025115.1 Ambassis agassizii
CCTCATCTTCTTCAGCCTCATCTTCATCATCCTCATCTTCTTCTTTATCATCATCTTCATCATCATCATCCTCATCTTCATCATGGAGTGGAATGCCTTTTATTGTCATTATTTATGTACAAAGAGACTGAGCTGCCACCATAACGTGCAGAAAAGCAGTATAAAAGATAAATAACAGATCTAAGCTATCAAAAATATTTACTGAATAAAACCGAGGTGCTCACTCATATAAATATGCTGTATGTTTATAGTGTTCAAGTTAGGAATAAATTGCACTTATCAGAGTAATTTGTTATACGTATTGCGATATACTGTCCATGTTCCATGACAGAGGATGTTGCACATGTTGTTCATGTCCAGTGTGTTTTTGCTTTTGAGCTCAGTGCATGTGGGCGTTCAGGGCAGTTATCACCTTCATCAGCATCTTCATCATCATCATCTTCTTCATCATCATCATCATCTTCTTCATCATCACTATCATCCTCATTATTATTATCATTGTCATCAACATCATCATTATCAGCACCTTTATCACATCTCATCACCCTCGTCTTCATCATCACCACCATCATCAGTCTTAGTGTGAACTGTCCTGTCCACAGCAGCTGAACATTCCACCATGTTGTTTGAGTCTCTGTCAGCTGTGTGTGTGTGTGTGTGTGTGTGTGTGTGTGTGTGTGTGTGTGTGGAGACACTGTGCTGCTGAAGTGTGTGTGCGTCATTCTGTGTTACAAACAACATCAGAGCTGGTATCAGCTTCAGCGTACACACACACACACACACACACACTGGTGATGTGTGTTGTGTTTGTGAGCCTCACCTCACACCTCACTGCTCTGAGTTGTGTGTCTGTTTGTGCGTCACACATTCATCCAGCAGCCCTGTTAACAGGCAGAGTGACAACACTGTTATCACTGTGTGTACCCACACAGACAGGCAGACCATAACAGACAGCATGTGTTCATGGAAATACAACACACACACACACACACACACACACACAGGTTTGTGTTACTGACAGCTGCTGTCACTTTCATCACTGCAGTGAACAGACTTTTATTAGCGGCTCTATCACATCATATCACTGAAGAGAAAAGTCCAGCGGTGCTAAAACTGAAAATCAACAGCAGCAGCAACACACACACACACACACACACACACACTAGGTTTCAGTCTGATTCATGAATAAAACGGACTCCTCGTGTGTTCATGACCTTTGACCTGGTTCTGATTCACACCTCAGATAGTATCAGATGATGTTTACTGTAACGTGTACTGGATTATGTCACTGTACATGTTACAGGTGTGTGTGTGTGTCCTACACGTGACCTTGTTGTTGGTCACTCGGTCTGCTCAGTGCTGTAACATTATAGATGTGTGTTTGTGTGTGTGTCTGTCAGTGTGGCATGAAGGGGACGCAGTGAACCGACCCGAGATGGAAACATGCCATCAATCATCGGCCATTTGGACACCTTCAAAACAACGCAGTGCATCATGGGATTGGTACAATAACATGCTGTCTGAGTTGTTACAGATGGGCCTCCGCTCTTCATCCATTCAGAGGGGAAATTAAACAAACAAAATCCAAGATGGCTGCTCCTGCTAACCACGGCTAACCTAGCAAACATGGTGTCTGTCGCCATGTTGGCGGCAGGAAGCTGTGACCCGCCTGTCACTCAGCGCGCTCACACACATCATTAATGACACAAACAGTGAGGACGTTCACACATGAAAAGGAGGAAACATTTCATCGTAAACATGTCGGCCATCTTGTTCTGTAGAACTTCAGTTTATCCAAATATGGATGTGCCTATGTGAATGAATTATTTGAATTATGAGTTTGATTATTATATTTTTTTGTTTTGTACAAATCTATTTTTTTATTTTTGTTTTTCTTTTACAGGATTTTTTTTTATTCCAAATATTTTTATATTGTTTATTTCTGCTTCAACTTTGCCTTCTTAATTTGGACTTGTTCTCTTGTTGTCTGTGTTTCTGCTGCAGTAGAACGAGTTCCTGCTGTGGGACAAATGAAGTTTATTCCTTTTGTTTAAATGAACCTGAGAACAGTCTGAGCAGTGACCAGCTGTTTCTGTTTCTGTGTCACTGATGCTTTCATACAGGCTGTTTATCACATGGAGGAAACATTATGTAAGGTGTGTGTGTGTGTGTGTGACCCGGTCACACACACACACACACAGCTGCTTGTTTACTATCTTCCAACGGAACAGAAGTGGGAGTGTTCCTGGCTGCTGATTGGCTGGCCGCCGCCCCCGGCGCTCTGATTGGCTGAGGTGCTGTGTTAAGTGAGCGCCTGCTGCTGGGAGCCGCAGACTGAAGCATCTCACTGCTGACTTTTCTCTCTCAGGATTTTTATCTGCAGTCTGAGCTCTGAGGATGAGTAAGATGAAGTTTGTTCGCTCTCTGATGAAGGCTGCCGCTCTGGCCAACGTGCCCAAACACATCGAGCACTTCTCCAAGTTCTCCCCCTCTCCGCTGTCCATGAAGCAGTTCTTGGACTTTGGTAAGTGGACGTCCTTCATCTGCTCGTCTGCTTCCTCAGACACTTTCTCACATTTCTTTTCGGCTCTTCTTATTGAAGCTCTTTGATTAGCAGTTGTTTCATACAGAGGCTCTCGGGGTCCTCCTGCTGGGGCCCCTCAGTCTGCAGCATGCAAAGTGGATTTACAGTCAGACATTCAGTGTGTCAGCAGTGACTGTAAACACACAGTCTGCAGCACTGAGTGGGAAACGCTTCCTGACCTGATCCGACTTCTTCTTCTTCTGCAGGTTCCATCAACGCCTGCGAGCGCACGTCGTTTGTCTTCCTGCGTCAGGAGCTTCCCGTCCGTCTGTCCAACATCATGAAGGAGATCAACCTGCTGCCGGACCGGCTCCTGGTCACGCCCTCCGTCCAGCTGGTCCAGACCTGGTGAGACAAAGAACACACACACACACACACACACAGAGCCTGAGCCAGCAGACTGTTTCACAACCTTCATGTTCCCACCAGCACTTCCTCAGTTTAACTGTTACAAAGTTTTTAATCTGCCTGCTAAGAATAGCAGAACAGCAGCAGCACAGCGCGGGCAGGATATAAACAGTCATCACATTACAGAGCAGCAGCAGCAGGAGGAGGAGGAGGGCTGAACTTTGTCCCAGTTCCTCCTCTACCCGCCCTTCCTCCTCTGTTTTCTTGGTTCTGCCTTGCAGAGAACAGCATGTTCTGCCTGGAAACAGTCGCACTTCTCAGGTTACACTAAAAATGATGAGACAAACACTTTCTGATCTTCAGTGACCTCTGACCCCTCCGGCGGTCTGGGCTCCTGGTTGTTGTCTTCCTGACGCTGTGCTGTGAAGTCTGGGAACTTTCTAGGAATTCCTCGGCACAGTGAACAAAAACAGACAGACTGAGCATGTGCGGTGGTCGTCACTGTCCTGAAACAGCAGGTTAATGCTCTGCCAGCAGCTGGTGGTGACGGTACAGACTGATACACATGGACTGAGAGCAGCTTCACCTCATTCCAGGAAGTGAGCACAAACACCTCATGATTAGCTTCATCAAGCTAATAATGCTAATGAAAGTTCTGCTAATTAGCTTCAATGCTAACGTGTGCTGGTTGAGAGACACATGCAGGGAGTTAGCTTTAACAGGAAACAGCAGACCATGCTAACTGATTAGCTGCTCTCAGGCTGTTGGACTGTCACTGACTCTGTGTGTGTGTGTGTGTGTGTGTGTGTGTGTGTGTGTGTGTTCAGGTACATTCAGAGTCTGATGGAGATCCTGGAATTTCTGGACAAGAACCCAGATGATCAAAGCGTCCTTGAGACGTGAGTCCAACACGACCAGAACGCATCAGGTTTATACTTTACTTTGATCTAACACACTCCTCCTCCTCCTCTTCTTCTTCCTCCTCCTCCCCCTCCTCCTCCTCCTCCTCCTCCTCCAGGTTTGTGGAGGTGTTGGAGGCCGTCAGGAACCGTCATAACGAGGTGGTCCCCACCATGGCTCAGGGAGTCATCGAGTACAAAGACGCCTTTGGACAGCACGACCCCATCACAGACCACAACATCCAGTACTTCCTGGACCGCTTCTACACCAGCCGCATCTCCATCCGCATGCTCATCAACCAGCACAGTGAGCGGCCTCACACACACACACACACACACACACACACAGAGTTCACATGATGACCTCCTCCCTCTGTTCCTGCAGCTCTGGTCTTTAACGGGAACACAAACCCGGCTCATCCCACCTCCATCGGCTGCATCGACTCCATGTGTGACGTCACCGAGGTGGCACGAGGTGAGAGGAAGAGGAGGGTTTACTGAGGCAGGGCTTCATGTCAGTCTGAACCAGCTGAGTCCGGACCAGAGAGAGAGGCTCTCACTTATCAGCATTAGTGCCATAAGCCCTCCTCTGTTTATCTGTGTGTGAGTTATCACGTCCACAGAGGGCAAAGAACGAACCTGAGTGTGTTTCTGTCTGCAGACGCCTACGAGAGCGCCAAGCTGCTGTGTGAGCAGTACTACCTGGGAGCTCCAGAGCTGGAGCTGAGGCAGATGAACGGTGAGGACACACACACACACACACACACACACACACACACACACACACACAGTTCATGTTCATTACATAATGTGTTTTCTTCTTTGTTTAGCCAACAGCATCAGAGAGCCCATCCAGATCTCATACATCCCATCACACCTGTACCACATGCTCTTTGAACTGTTCAAGGTAATAAATGTCTGCACACACACACACACACACACACACACACACACACACACACACACAGAGCACCAAACGGGGTCACAGGCTCTGATTGGAGTCTCATTGGTCCCCACAAATTTGGTTAAACCTGTGATCACATGATCTGCTGTGCACGTGGTTGCCTGGATACGACACAAACAGACAGGATGGTTTCAACACTTTATGAGCCTGTGACGCAAACAGGCTCGTGTCTCCTGTGATCTGATTGGCTGATGTAAACTTCCTCTGCACAGAACGCCATGAGAGCCACCATCGAGGTCCACGAGGGCAGCAGGACACTCCCGCCCATCAAAGTCATGGTGTCCCTCGGCGGAGAGGACCTGTCCATCAGGGTGAGTGTGGCTTTAAAATCCCACAATGCACTGGGAAACACATGCAGCTGCAAGGCCCAGATTCTCCAGAAATAGAACAGTTTGTTGCTCAGTAATCCTTCCTGCAGCTCAGCGTTTGTTTCCTTCTCTGCTCACCTTTGTTCTCGTTGGCCTGACTCACCTCATTAGGTTACATAAAGCCCACAAGCCCTCGTTATCATCAAAGAATCCTTATTATAATCCCAGAAAGCGCTCAGCGACGTCACTGAAACACATTCACTCCGGATTAACACACACACACTCAGCCTGACCCCTCTGTGTCTCCCTCCAGATGAGCGACAAAGGAGGCGGCGTCCCCTTCAGGAAGACCGAGCGTCTCTTCAGCTACATGTACTCCACGGCTCCCCGTCCCTCCATGGACGACAAACACAGAACGCCACTGGTGAGACAGACACACACACACACACACACACTCTGCTCACACCACAGCACTAACGTGTGTGTGTGTGTGTGTGTGTGCAGGCCGGGTTTGGGTACGGTCTGCCCATCTCTCGACTCTACGCGCGCTACTTCCAGGGAGACCTGCAGCTGTACTCCATGGAGGGTTACGGCACGGACGCCGTCATCCACCTGAAGGTACGACACACGGGCAGACCGACCAATGAGAGGAGCTCACACACAGGTGCTAACATGTCCTCTGTCTCTGTCCAGGCGCTGTCCACAGACTCTGTGGAGAGGCTGCCCGTCTTCAACAAAACCGCCCTGCGTCACTACAAGCTGAGTCTGGAGGCAGATGATTGGTGCGTTCCCTCCAAGGAGCCGCTGGACCTCGCTGTCTACAGAGCCGCCAAGTGACCGGCAGGACGCCACTGTGAGCAGCTGACCCGGACACCGTGGACCACAAAGGTGGAGTGACGTGACCAAACATGGGGCCAAAGAGACAAAGAAGAAGGCCGAGCGTCTGCGTCCTGAGTGGACGGAGCTCTGTCTTCCTGAATGTCCCTCTGGACTTTTTCCATGTGTGATGAAGAGAAGGACAAAGAAAGATGGCGGACTGTGAACTGAGGACAGCATGAGAAGAAGTTTGATCCAAAGTTATTGATCACCAAGCAAAAGGTTCAGCAGCGAATAAGCTCAGGAGCTAGCTGCTAGCTGCTAACAGGGCGTGATGACGCTCAGTGCTTTCACCAACACTCTGCTGCAGCATTTTGATGCCTGATGAAGTTAACGTCTCAGTTAGAGCCATAAAATGTAGCTAATTAGTGCTAGCATCCAAAAAGTTTGCTGCTAATGATGACTAACGTGCTAACGATACCACAGGTGCTCAGACGAAAGGAGAGAGACGGTCCGTTTAGAAACCTGCGCTCTCGTCCTGAATCCTCTGACCTCGTATGTTTCACACAGATGACAGTGTTTCTCTGGGTGTTAACCAGCCGGTCCAAGTTCACGTTTCCTCAGTGTGTGTGTGTGTGTGTGTGTGACTGATTGAAGTTGGATCCTGTGTGAGGGATCAGGATCAGATCACAGTTCTGTAAAGGTGCCTTACTTGTGATAATAATGATAAACATGAGGCGTGATTCACAGTGTGTGTGTGTGTGTGACTGTGCCTGTATTTACTGTACAGTTTATTTTTATATGAACACTTTGAAAATAAATCACCCTGAAATGAAACTTTTCTGTTTTCAGTGTTACTGTTACTCTCTCTCTCTGTGTGTGTGTGTGTGTGTGTGTGTGTGTGTGTCACAGCTGAGCAACCAACCAGAAAACAGGCGGCCAATCAGACGCTGAGTTATGTAACAGGTTCGTGTATAACAATGTGTGTGTGTGTGAGTGTGTTTCTTTGTGTAGGTCATGTATCAGTGCACTTTGATCACCATGCAGGGTGTGTTTGTTCAGACATGACTTATCAGCTGGGTGTGTTTTAATGTCAGCTATTCTCAGAGCTAATCTTTGTTGATGTAACGTCTCCTTTGTGTGTGTGTGCGTGTGTGTGTGTGTGTGTGTGTGCTGTCATGTTGAGACAGTTTGTGTGAAATGTGATTCTGATGATCCATGTGATTCAACACACACACACACACACACACACACACACACACAGCTGCAGACATGTTAGCACTTCCTGTCCCCTCAGTGAGTGTTAGCATGTTAGCACTGGTGATTGTTTACTGTCTGACAAAAGGCTAAATGCCTCCACACGGTGAGATCGTGTCTGCAGTCCTCACAGGTCTTCTTCATTCTTCCTCATTAATCACTAACACAAGCAGAGGTGTCGTCATGGTAACCAGGCTGAGCTTCTCTGTTTTCACCTGAAATCTGGGACATCCTGCAGTCACCTCGTTGACTCTTCCTCCTCCTCTTCATCGCTGCTGGATGTGAGTGTGTGTTGACTGTTTGGATAAGCAGAGGTTTTATCTGTGTGTGTGTGTGTGTGTGTGTGTGTGTGTGTGTGTGTGTGTGTGTGTGTGTGTGTGTGTGATAAAGATCAGACACAATGAAGGCGGCACAGACACTTTGAAAAGGTGACTTTATTTTCTAATCATTATACTGTATATAATATTCTTCATATAGGTAATCATCATATTTATATCATGTAAGTAAAAGTGTGCTTTTCTTCACAGCATGTGTCAGACTGCTGTTAGTCAGAGGTTTACTTTAGAAAGTATACAGTGAAACTGGCTGGCAGCTGTGTGTGTGTGTGTGTGTGTGTGTGTGGAGATAAAGGTGAGTGCCAGCGTGTTTCTGCATGCATGCATGTGTGTGTGTGTGTGGAGATAAAGGTGAGTGCCAGCGTGTTTCTGCATGCATGCATGTGTGTGTGTGTGTGTGTGTGTGTGTGTTTGGACTGTATCTCATGGTCGGGCTCAGAGGTATGGAGGATAAAAAGCTGCACACACACACACACACACACACACTCGTTCATTTTCTGGGATTTTTAATGCTACTTCCAGCTACATGTTTGTCTTCACTTCCTGTCTGTCCTGACGCTGGCTGCAGTTCACCTAGAGGGCGCTGTGAGACAGTCCTCTGCCAGTAGGAGCTAAATTATTCACACCTGCTTCCATTTAAACGTGGCTCATACATAAATTATATATATATATATATATATAATATAAGCTAATAAGACACTAGCATCCTGCTCACGGCTGCTGATTGGTCCGTTCAGATTAGGACTGATGGAGACAGGAGTCCTCACATATATGTCTCTATAGAGGCTCTGCTGTGTGCATGTGTCCAATCAGTGCCAGCTTTTAGGCTCCATTCATTCTGGACTGTGTGCAGAGCGCCCCCTGTGGGACAGGAGGGTCAGAGAGCTGCTGCAGCGCCTGTGAACGCCCTGAAAGCTGCTCTGCTACATCAAACAGAAAGGAGCTGATCACCGCCTCACTGTGACCAGGGTTAGTGTGAATAAGACGAGTGCACACACACACTCACAGGCCTTAAAATAAATACAGTTTGATGGGGTTATTATTACTATTGTTCAGTATCATTGCTGCTTCAGCACGGCCTGATGCTGCTGTCTGTCTCATAAATCTGCCTCCACACTGTTGGAACTGTGAGTAAATAGGAATAAAGTGGAGGAGTGGACATCCCGCCTCCCCTCACACTGTCTGAATGCAGAGCTGCAGGCAGATTATAATCTCTCAGATTCTGTCATCTGAAGGGCTCCAAACAGGAAGCAGCTGCCGTCTTAACCTCAGCGAGTGCACAACAACAGGCCGGATTCAACACCAGGCATCACCAGGGACCACAAACACTCTGGCCCCCTCTGCTGGTCCTGAACCGGCCTCACACACTCACACACACTCGCTGTCAGACCTTCAAAATAAAACCCAACAGTCCTGTTAGCTCGTATGGCTGCAGAGGGATGAGGGCGGCGGTCAGCTCTACGACACAGAGGAGGTCACAGCAGGAGCCCCATGGCTGATGAGGACAGGCAGGCACTGGGTGTACGGTGAGGAGAGCCCACACACACACACACACACACACACACACACACAGGCACATAACTCCACCTGTAAGCCCTCCTCACACTGTCTGTGTGTGTGTGTGTGTGTGTGTGTAAGTGCAAAGTGTGAGTGCTTCAGTGTTGGTCTCAGAGCTGTCCGTCAGACAGGCCTCCGTCGTGTGATTGGCTGGCTCAGTGTTTGTTGTTTTTCTCAGAAACACAAAACATGACACAGTGATGGCTCTTTTTGTAGGCCCCCCCCCCCCCCCCCCCTGTGTGTGTGTGTGCTGTGTTTCTGTACTTCTGAGGACCAACAATGTTGTGACGTCTTTTTGTTGTTAATACTGCCCCCTGTGGTCACACTGTGAACTGTTCTGAGATGTGTTCACTGTCGTGTTGCACTGGTTTGTGTAGACCTCTGAACACATTGTTTACCTGAGGGCCACGTTACAGCTAGCTAACCGCCTCTTTGAGAAATGTTAGCCACTTAGCTTAGCTTCGTGGCATCATTTATTGTGGGTTAAATCCCACACAGGTGTGTGTCATGGATCCTGTTAGCTGGTGGAGTAATATGGCAAGTTAGCTAACTATCATATCCACTGAGACATTAGTGAGCAAGCTAAGCTTAGCTAGCGAGCTAACAGCTGTATACAGGGCAGGGATCTGCTGTTCCTTGGCTCATTAGGCTAATGAAGTTAGCAGGAAACAGTTTTGACAGAGTGGAGCGGTTTCACAGGTGTTTTCCAGCTTTTATGCTAAGCTAGCCAAATGTGGCAAACATAGCATCCAATTGTGAAAAAGCACAGATATCGATGGATAAATTTAAAAGAGATCATTCTGTAGAGTTTAAATGTACGTGTACAGTGTTTGAAGTGTTCAGAATCACTTTGTGGGTCCTCAGAAGTATTCTCAGTGTAGCTACATGTCTGCAGGCGAGGTGTGTGTGTGTGTGTGTGTGTGTGTGTGTGTGTGTCCCTCTGGCGGCAGTGAGGAGACGTCCTCCTCCTGTCTCCGTCCCTTCAGAGGCTTCAGACATGATCAGAACAACACGACCTCACAACCACATCAAAGTAGAAAATCAAACTAGAATAATAGAATATTAGAAAGACTCCGCCCCCCACCCCCGACTCCGCCCCCATGAATAGATTAATAACTATAACGTGTCAGAGTGGCGTCCTCTGCACAGTGGCACCATTAGAATAGAATAATTTGTACTAATAATACAATTATTTGTTGATATCAAAGCTGTATGACGGTGGGAGACGGCGCCCGGCGCTCTGTTGGAGTAAACATCATCACAGCTCAGGCTCCGCCCCTGTAAGGCGTCTTTACGGAGGACAGAGTTCAGGGCGCCGCCGCAGCTGGAAGCGATGGATGTAGCATGCATGGTCTGAATGGTGGATGCTGACATGGCTCATGGATGGCAGTTCTAAACTCTGACCCCTAACGGGCCCCCAGGGGCCCCTGTGTGCTACAGCTGAGTCAGCCAGAGGACCTATGATCTACGGCGAGCCCGGGGGCCATGACACAGGAAACGTTTGGCACCAAGTATTTGGCTAATACACGTTTGAGTCTTAAGCAAATACTTGTTATTGATCCTACATTTGCTGAAGGCAGTAATCTGACCTCTAATGACGCTCTAACCTACGGTCGGGTATATTATTGGTTAGCTGGTTGTTTCTGTGCAAATGTTCTCTGCCTTCCCGCCCACATAACCACACTGCTGCAGCGCCGAGCATAAAAAGCCCTTGTGTGCTCCTGTCCTTTAAAAATTAAAAGCCCTTGCTCGGAGAAAAGCAGTTTTTTCCCTTTCACAGCCTGTGACAACTGCTGATGTTGTAGTTAGCTTGCAAAATTAATATTTACATGTGGAGGACAGCGAGAGCGCGTCCGCAGTCATGTCCCTTTAAGCTCCTGTTATGGCGATAAAACAGCAGCATCATGAATTAAACAGTGTGACGGAGGGTTAAAACATCTTTTATTATGGGGGTCGGGGCTGTCGGAGCGCCGCCGCACGTGACCACACCGCTCGCTTCATCTTCACACAACACAACACACAAAAAAGACTAAACGTGACGTGCACTGCTCTCTCTCAGCTCCTCAGCTCTGTGTGTGTGTGTGTGTGATCAGGTGGTGAACCGGTTCACAGAACGATCAGCAGTGGAACCCTGTGCAGTGCTGCCTGATGGGAAATGCTGTTTTTTCTGACTCTGATCTGAGCTTGTGTGTTCGTGAGCAGGAAAGCCCCGCCCACTCTGACCTGCCTGACTGACAGCAGTTTGTTGTGGATGAGGTGGGGGTGTGGGGTTGGGGGGGATGCATCAACACTGATTTCATGTCACCAATAAATAAGAGACTTCAGCACAGGTCAGAGCTCCTGGAGGCCACAGGCGGAACTGCAGCTTCAGTTTCACCTGCACTCACACAGGTGAGAGTGGGAGGAGCTCTGCCAAGGCAGGAAAAGACTTCACACTGTTGTCTGGCGCCCCCCTGTGGAGGCTCGCCTCACACCTTGAAGACCGCCACCATGACTCCTCCCACTCTCCTGTGTGTGATGGCTGAACAGCTCGTGTTGTGTGTGTGTGAGGAGTGAGCAGGAAGCTGTGAGTGACAGCTGAATGTCTTCCTGTCATAAACGAACAGGCTGAGCGGAGCGTTTTCACTGTTTCTGCAGCTGCTGCTAAAATTTTGAGGACGGTGTTTTTATCTGATCGAGGTAGAGGGCAAACACACAAAATGTCCGTCTCTCTGCGGAGCGTCTTTTTGGCACTGCTGTAAGTTCACAGCTCTGCGGTCTCCTCTGCACAGCAACCAACCACCGAGCCACGCCGACGGAAGACTGAGTGGGGTGGAGAGCGGGGGTGGGGGTGGGGGCTGGTGATGGGGGTGAGAGGTGACAGACAGACAGATGGACAGACGGACGTCTTCGGGTGAAAAATGAATGAATGGAAGCACCGATGGAGCGAACGAGTCTCCGTCTGCAGCTCGATTCACCGTCAGCTCAGAGCAGGAGATCTACAGAAACAGCTGACGGTGGATCGACGGTCACGTCCCGGCTTTGAACATGGAGTCAGCGTGGAGCTGTGAGGCGGCTCCTCTCAGGGTCAGAGGGCGCCTCCTCCCTCCTCAGATTCACATTATCTTCATGGTTGGAGAAGTCGTCCTGCTTCAGAGGAGCTGGATGTGACGCTGCGATGAGACGTGCTGCTCTGAAACTCTCACAGGGCTCAGGGTTCACAGTTCAAAGGCGAAAAGTTCACAGTTTCTCAGACCTCCTCCTCCTCCTTCTCCTCCTCCTCCTCCTCCTCCTCCTCTCTGACGCTCCTGCCGGGCGCCGCTCAGACGGGCGTGGTCCTGCGGTTGGGGTCCTTGCTGTAGTCTTTGGTGAGCGTGCTGCTCTGCAGGAACTCCCGCTCTGAGTTGAGCAGGCCGCCCATGCTGGACTTTCCACCGGCGTTCCCGGGCTCTCGTGGGTTCAGCGTGTACATGGGCATCTCGGAGGCGGCAGGCCCCGTGTAGCCGCCCTTCCCCAGCGGAGAGGCGTCGCGGCTGGGGGCCTCGGAGGAGCGCACGCTGGAGCGGCGCCGGAAGCGGTAGCGATAAGACGGGATGCGGCTGAAGGCGGACTTCTTGATGAGCTCAGTGCGGGACTTGGCCCGCAGCTTGCGGTGCTTCTCGATGAACATGTGCACGGCCAGCACGCCCACCATCTCCGCCATGATGAAGGAGAGGGCGCCGAAGTAGAAGGACCAGCCGTAGGAGTAGGACTTCTTGCTGTCACTCTGACCGGGGTCGCCCGAGTTGGCTGAGATATAGACGATGATTCCGATGATGTTACTGAGACCTGAAAGAGAGCAGAGGGACGATGAAGAACAGCACAGCTCTGTGAGGCTGAGTGTGCACCGCAGAGCTAAATGCTACATGCTAAACATTCCCAAGCTAACCGAGGAACAGCCGAGCTCTGTGATTGGTCAGAACACGCGTTCCTGCACTGTGACTCACTGAATGGAGATAATTAGCTGCCTGTAATTAACCACAATCAGCTGCACACAGTGCTGCTGAATAATGACCTGTTTGGCTTCATGACCCACTGGGACCCTGCACACCGCACTCAGTCGCAATTACAGCCCTTTGTGTGTGTGTGTGTGTGTGTGTTTACACACTGAGTGCATCACTGTGCCATCATGGAGTTCCTGTTGATTGATTAATCAGCTGCTGTTTGATTCGTCACACAGGCTCATCTGTGAGCTTTACACACCCAGCGGGCCCCTCCACAAATATTTAAACACACACACACACTGAGACACACACATGATGCCGATGCACAGACAAATTCTGTGACGATTTCACCAACAAACATCACTGTGGCCCATTTGATGATAGATGTTGACACACACACACACACACACACACACTCACAGGTGACTGACCTGCAGACACGAAGAAGATTCCCGCGCTGAGGATGACGTTGTGTCGGCTCCGGTAAAACTCACTGGCGGCCACGCAGAGACCCCCCAGGAAGAGCAGACCCACACTCATGATGGGGAAGATACTGGAGGCCCGCACAGCACCTGCACACACACACACACACATTAAGAAGAGCTGAGTCACACGCTGCTCCTCAGGTGGGTCCAGCTCTCAGTATGCGCTGGTGTAATGTCGGCAGCCTGACGTTTGTTTGACTGTCAGGTTCAAAGAAAACAGGATTTTTCACCGCCTGCAGCAGAGAACGCTCAGCCGTCATGACCACCCCCCCCACCACCAAATTCTGCTTGCTCCATCGAGTCCAAGTGAACGTTTGTGCCAAACTTGAAGAGATTCCCTGGAGGCCTTTCTGAGATATCACGGTCAGAAAACATGACGCCTGCGGCGGCGGCGCTGAGGCGTAAAAACACACTGGCTGAAAATACGACCGACGTCACAGTTTCTACACACACACACACACACACATGCTGTGTGCTGCTGCACGCCTGACCGGGTCTGGATTCAGAACATGTTAAAGCAGAGAGCGAGGCGGCGGACGGACAGATGGAGCGCCGCTCCGACATATGCAGCAGGAAGTAATGAGCGGGCCGTTAGTCAGAGCGAGACAACATATCTGCAGTATTTTTAGACGCGCTGAGGACGATTACATTTTATCTCTGACTGACTGACAGCTGCACAGGCCCCGCCCCCCGCGGCCCACACCCCCGGGCTGCCTGAAATGCTGGTCACTAGGTCCCTGCTGCTTATTGGCTGTGCGGCTCTGAGGCCTGTGATCTGATTGGCTGCCTCTGGGGATGTTGCTCCGTGTTCAGTGGAGCAATGAAAACAGGCTGAATCCATTTTCCTTTTTTTGTTGTTGTTTTCTCACAGCATCCATCTTTACTCTGTTTACTCTGAGAGGGAAAAACAAAGACCCCCCCCCGCGCCGCTGCATCACTTCTCAGTAATTAACGACGTTTTTCCCTCTTTTCTGTGAGGATTTGTTGATAAAACTGTATCCAACTTCTGCCTTCAGTAACACAAAGCCTTCACATCCCCACACACTCCTGATCCTGGTTTTGGGAAGCACTCGGCCTCTCCTGGTGTTTGTTTGTCAGACTTACGGAGCAGATATTCAGCAGCGTCCGCCTCGTAGTCGGCGTCCTCTGGGAAGTGATCGATCTTCTTACACACACCTCTGAACGTTCCTGCAGAGAGAAAACATCAGAAATGGAACCTCAGCTTTAAAGACAAAGTGCAGATTGTTTGTCTCCCCCTGCTGGCAGTGCGAGGAACTACAGATTGATGTAACAGCAGGACAGTCTGTGGCTAAGCTAAGAGCTAACCTGGTCTGAACCAGCTCACCCCAACCCAGGGTTGCTGTTTCAGGTTCATATTTTAGCTAACATGCTAACACAAGTTAGCATAAGTGTCTGCACTTTAGCATGACAGTAAAATTAACTTTGCCTCAGTCTCCATCAACACATCAAGTCTCGTCTCACTTTAGCAAGAACATGTCCTGCAGACAGCTGACAGGTGAGCTGCACACACACACACACACACACACACACACACTCAGGCAGAAACGCGCTCATTAAAATGATACATGAACATGATCAATCATGCATAGTAAAAGCCTTCAAGTGTAAGTGTGTGTGTGTGTGTGTGTTGTATTGACTAAGATGCGTCTCCCATGAATGTGTCATGCA
>JAVQJX010084532.1:0-11260 GCA_036025115.1 Ambassis agassizii
CAGAACTATCTAAATATTTAGTTAGTACAGTTTAGAGCTCCTGAAGGAGCAGTGGCCTCTGGGTTCAGTCTATGTTTGCTATTTTTCATGCAAGGATTATGAAAGAGGAGTTATTGTTACATTTTATTATTTAATTTATTATTTAAATTATTATTAAATGTATTATTAAAGGACATTATTAAATGTCCTTTGTGGTTTAATGTATTTTATGTGCTGTCGGCTCCTCCGCAGAGCACCAGGTGGACGCTGCGGGGCGCCCTTCTGCCGGTCGTCTGGATGCTGCTGCTGTGTAAGCGCCGCCCTGCGCCGCCTGCGCCGCCCTCCCCTCTGTGTGCCTGCTGACTCCGGGCTCAGTGAAGACGCCCTTAGCAACAACACGCAGCTGCGTCGAATAAGACAGTCAAAACGCAAAGAAGAAGGGCTGCACTGACTTCAGGAGAAGCCTCTGTGTGAAGGGCATCCCCCGGCTGTTTCTGCAGTTAACATGGGGCTTGACTACAGCTAGCCTCTGCTGGCTGGCTGGCTGTCCGCTGAGGCGAGAGAAGCAGCCCAAGCTGCCCCGAAGGAGGACAGATCCTCGGGGTTCGACCCGTGGTAGCATCGGTGTTTGCTAACCGGGAATAGGCACGGGAATGGTGCTCTGGATCGACTTATTGTACCGTCAGAGTGAGGAGAGGGGCACACGGGTCAGACCACCGACCTATAGTATTTGGACTCAAACTATTTTTAACAGAGGGAGCGGCTCTCCAGCGGACGACTGTTTTTGTGGCTGTGCGAGCTAGCTGGCTAAGCTAACTGAGAGAAACGACCCCCACTGCCTGGTCAGGTTTCTCTTTAAACTGCGAGTGTGAGAGCGACACACCGAGAAACACAACAAAAAACGAGGAAAATTTACTGTCAACGCCAAGAAGAAAACTAGTTAATCCCGAGGAGAGAACAAATAAAGTTGACTTACTTCAATCGAAACCACAACTCGATGGACTCCGTGTGTTGGCAAACACCACCACGACAAAAGTTTTAAATGCTGTTAGCTAACTTTGCTATGCTAGTTTGAACTTTTTCCCTTTTCATTGTTGTTTTTTTTTTTTTTACATTGGATGCTGGCATCACATATTAATTACAATCATGATGATAATAAGCAGAAAACCAGAGGGCCCAATAGCAACAGGTAATTATTACATGGTGTTTTAGTCTTTATCAGTTTCCAAAATGTTGTTGTGTTCTTGTCTTTTGTTTCTTGCGGAGCCGATTTTGTATGCAGGTATGTGTCGTCCTGAAAATCACCCTGATTTACAGTTTATTGTGGCTGAAATGTTACGTCGTGTCATTCTGTGATCAGAACGAGCAGATGTAAGTGTCGCTGTGCTTGGAACAGTTTACAAGATGCGGGTTGTAAACATGTTTACTTTTGCTGCGTGGTTCCTTATCAATCACGAGACTTCCATCTGGATGTTTTCGAAGACAATCCAGGAAGAAGTGCTGCGTTGTTTATACCCCTCCTCCCTCGTGAGCATATAACTATATTGTTGTGTCAAAGTTTGATAAGTCTTGTGATGTTTTTTGTTTTGTTTTTTTAAACCAATGTTTTGGAGTTTGTACCATGACTGTGATTGTTGTTATGGTTTGGCCCAGTATGTTATATATCATTATTTTCAGTTGTCTGTGAACATGTCAGGGAAAATGTGACATTGCTCAAAAGTCTCTGTCAGATGCACCCTGTGGTTTACACTGGACTGTCTCTCTGTATGGAGACTCTTTGTCCAGGATACCAGGAAGAGGAGGACAAAAAGCTGTGACTTTACTCCACTCACACGTTTTATGACACATGATCTGTGTGTCTGTTTGCTTGAACCTTGTTCTCTACCCTTTGGTGTGGAGAGAGGGATTTTCATACACACATGCGCACAGAAAGAGAGGGAGGGATAGCAGCCAGCTGGATGCTTGGACTCTGTTTTATATTTTCTTGGGAAAGTTTGCTTGTTGGACAACAAAGTCAGATTCTGCACAGAAAGTGTTGAGCCCCCACTGAGATTAGGAGTTTGCATAGGACTAATAATATTGAGCGTGAAGCCCTAATGCCGCTGTTTGCTGTGCTGTGCAGGTTTAATGCGTTTGTATCCAGGCAGCAGGTCTAATCTGTCCCGGAGCCAGTCTGTTGACGAGCTAGCACTAGGGACGTGGGTTGTGACGCACCTCCTCATGGTTACAGCACTCTCTGGGGCTTGTCAGCAAGAACACCAAAACATGCCATGATTTTAGGCTTTTACTAATGAGCTAACCTGATACAATACCTCTATAAATCGCTTATGCTAACAGGCTGTGCAACCTTGATTCAAACAGTCAGAGATTAGGATATCAGCTTTATTATGCTGAAGTAGCAACTTCTGTGTAAGCTTGATGACGGTTGAGATAAATAGGCGGCTGATAGGGTTTGTCATTTTAGCAACTGGCTTCCACTTACAGTACCAAATGCTATTCTCCATATGCTGTTCTCCATATCCATCTACTCTTGTCCATATCATCTCACATTAGGTGTTTGGCTCAATGCCATAGAGGTGAGTGTGGAAGACAGCACTATTGAATGACAAGCACACCAACCCCTCTATATTAGGTTCAATACTGAGCTGAGCACACCTGGTGGGTGTGTGTGTGTGTGCGTGCTTGCCTGCACTACATGACTTGTCCTGAATGGACAGATGGGCAGACGGAAAGATGCTGTCGTCACAGAGGCATCTGTTACCCCCATTAGGCCAATAATACCACTTGCAGCGCTAGCGATCTGGGACCCTAAGCCCTATCTAAGCTGGTCAGGTCGGCGCACTGGCCTTGGATACAATGGTGTATCGGCTAATGACATCTTTTTCACGGTAAATGTACACTAGGATGCTGTGGCAGAGAATATTCATCTCTACTCCTCTACACAGAGCAGTTTGATGAGCCAGGGCAGGTCTGCTGTGGTTAGATTTTTAGTGGTATCAGATCAATACTTTTAGTCCCAAGGTAGTTATTTGAACTGGTTTGATTAATGAAATAATCAATGGGATTTTGCCTGGATTGGGAGTGAATATCTGTCTCTGTTAAGAAGATTAGATTGCACAATGCAGACTTGGCTTTTGTACCCCATTGTGTGTGTGTTGAATTGATATTGTCACACTAATGTATTTGTTCATTTTTATCCCTCCAGCACGCCATGGTGATGGTCTGTATGACTCGTACATGAGGACCGACCACATCATTAAAGACGAAGCAGATACAAACAGTCCGTCTGGCCGGCCACCGATGCCTAAACACACAGTAAGTATACACGCAAACATTTACGCACAAAGCCAGTTAAGCCCCATTTCCTGCGCAGAAGCACACACTGTCTCCAGACATCCTGTTCCTTAGAGAGATATTGCCTTCGTCATTCCTATTCATTCACATTTGTATACCCCCTCCTTCGTTTCTGAGCTTATCTCTTGCACTGCTATATCTCTTATTTACAGAGAACATGTGAAATCACTCAATCTCAATTCAGTTTAGTAGGGATAACTTCATCATGTGAGTGATATTGATTGTTTGCCCAAGGACTCAGGGGAATGTGGATGGCGTCTAACAGCACACACTGATGCAAACATATATGAATCTGCAGATAAATGCATTGCACTTTTATAAAGCTGACTCACCAATATATCTATAAAGTGCTTTTTGCTGATCAGAAATTTTAGCAGGCTCAATGATTTTATCAATACAAGCAACACCAACATCATCAGCCGCACTCACTGTGGTTCTGTTTCTGAATTACCCCTTTGGCATAAAGTGCACACACAGACAATGATAGTCCACGGCACATCCCACTCCCACATCAGTACAGAAAAAAAGGCTGGTTTGATATATTGTAAAGATTTATTGGGCTTGAAAATGTGACCCACAAACAAAATCACCAATCATTATTCTGTCCCCTCCTCCCCTTTCCCTGGCTCGTGTAATCCTCCATCAGTGGGCTTGCACAGAAGTTAGGCCTAGTTTTCTATTCTAGTCCTGTCCTTCTTCCTTTGTATTTTCTGTCACGCTCACAGAGGTACTGTCCCTTGCTGCTGAATGTGACTGACAGTAACTCGCCCCAGTTCAGCATGTTCACTGCTCCGAGAGTTGCTCCATGCTCTATAAAAGTAATAAACTAACATTCCCTGTTCTGTATTACCAGAAGAGGTGAACTCCTAAGATAAATTGTAAGATAACAAAGCTACCACACATGCACTCATGTATTATAGACACGTTTCTCCTACATGTTTTGAGTTGTGCAACCCTCTGTGCTTGACACAAGGAGAAAAGTTATTTAGGTGTTTCTCTTACAGCAATGAGATTAGCTCTTCTCCATCTGTTGCACAGTGCAGATTTGCACACAGAGGACTCTCCACCCTTAGCAATATCTGTCCACATACCATAGTTCCTATCCTACGTTTTAGATTCATTTTCTGATTGCAACCCATGTTCAACCAATCAGTTATCCATACAAGCTGGTGCTCCACTTGAAGCTTTGATTTTTATGTCGGTGTGTGTTGTACGAGAGTGAAGAGGCTCAACCAGTGACATTTACTGTGATTGCAGTACAGCTCAGGGACAACAGCTGTTTGGGCCCCTGTGTCAGAAGTAGGGCTGTTGTAATAAGTTAAGACTATATGGTTACATCTATGGAAACTTATCCTACATTCCACCTCTATTTTAAGGAGTCAAACTTACAACACAAACACACCTCCAGCACAGTCCTCTTGCAGTAGAGCATGTCAACACCTACTTCTAATGTACATTTCCTCCTTATGTTGTCTTTATCAGTTGAGCTGACATGGTTTCAGCCATAGACCTGTTTGGTCATTAAGCCTGAAATTGACAAATATTTCTGCAAGGCAATGAGAGAAGATACCAAAATCTCTTCTTCACTCCACCATTTTAATTAGAAAAAAAATGAGATAATCAATCAATCAATATAAAATGATATTTGTCTGCTGTGTGAAAAGACTGTGCTGACTTTGCGTTGGCGTGTCTTAACAGCCACACTGCTCCTGTATTGTAAGAGTATAATCTAAATTTAATGACAGTCATTTCCCGTGTGCTCCATAATCTTGTGGAGGGTTCTTTCCGCTGGCGAGAGAGAGAGCGAGACAGAGAGTGAGGAGGAATGAATTCCTGGGGTTGCTGGAACGAAACTGTTTACTGGCAGGGCTCTAGACCTTTTCTTAAACTCTTCAAACCTTGCAGATCCTTCCAAGCAAAGGGTCATCCATCACTTTTGGGGCAAAAAGGACTACTGAAGTTTACACTGATCGGTTAGATACAAATGCCATCCTTTTACTTGATATTGGTCGTCTTTACTTTGTCATTTAATTTTTGTCTTATTGGTACAAATCTGCTACATACTGCTGGTTTTAGTGGTTACCGTGGCTAACCTCAGTCAAATCCATTTAAAATATTCAGATTATTCCTTGTTGTAATATTGGAAGGATAGGTTAAGCTTGCTTATACCATTTACCTAAATCCAAACAACCAGTGCACAAACAAGTAGGTGGGGATGCAGGTAGTTTCTTGTGTGTTTTGCTTGGGGGTGGGCCTGTCTCTTCTGAGCATTTTCTGCCAGACTGGAACTAGAGCCAGTTGTGCTAGTTCACCAAGTGCAAGCTATATCTCTACTGATTGCTTTCTTCCAACAACTCTGAATTTGATTGTTTATATTTTTTCATTAATCATAATTTAATACTCATGAAAAGTTTGTGTATTAGGGCGATATGTAAATATTTATACACTAGAAATATAATAAAACTATAAAAAAATATTTTTATTATCCTGCTATTTATGATTTGAAACAATGTCTTTTGAAGCTCCTTTTGTTATGAAATACACACTAGTACAGTATGAACTGCATTTCTTTGCATTCTGAAAGTATTTATTTTGTCTGTCTTTGTGTTTTCTTCAAAGGTTGTCAGTAACAAGGCTGTAATGAGGGATCAGGTGACTGTGCGAGGTGGACAGCTGAAGGTCAAGTACCTGTATGAGGACTCCACCAACAACAGAAAGATCAATGCCATCACTACAGCAACCACTCAGAACAGTGGGACCACTGGCCAGACACCGAGTAAACCTGCTCCAGTCTCCAGCCTGTCCAAGGAACACAGTGTTGACAGGTGAGGAAGTTGACGCATGAAAATGTCTCCTTTTCATCTATTTGAGAACTTCTTTTAACTGTTATATATTTTTGTGTGTGTATATGCTTTAGCACTGAATCCAGTAAGGGGTCCAGTGACTCCTCTGGCCCACATGGAGCTGCAAATGGGGGAAACGGCAGCAAGCTATGTGGCCCACTCACTCCTGACCAGGCTCTTAGGCTGTACCGATCTCAGCTTACCACCCTAGAGCAGACGGAGATCCACTCCTACCCAGACATCTACTTTGTGGGCCCCAGTGCCAAGAAGAGGCCTGCCATCGTTGGTGGCAACAACAACTGTGGCTATGATGATGAGCAGGGTGGTTACATCCATGTCCCCCATGACCATCTAGCATACCGCTATGAGTTCCTTAAGGTCAGTCACATGCAATATCTGGTCTTCTTAACTGAGTGTCTCTAAAGCCCATACTGTTGTCTGTGATTTTTGTTGATCCCAAATTCTTTTCTTCTGGCCATCTTCAGATCATTGGCAAGGGTAGCTTTGGCCAGGTGGCTAAGGTATATGACCACAAACTGCAGCAACACCTGGCTCTGAAAATGGTGCGCAACGAAAAGCGATTTCACCGGCAGGCACAAGAAGAAATACGCATTCTGGAGCACCTGCGCAAACAGGATCGCAACGGCACCATGAATGTTGTACACATGCTGGAAAACTTCACGTTCCGCAACCACATCTGTATGACTTTTGAGCTGCTCAGCATGAACCTGTATGAGCTAATCAAGCGCAACAAGTTCCAGGGCTTCAGTCTGCCACTGGTCAGGAAGTTTGCACACTCCATCCTGCAGTGCCTGGAGGCTCTAAGCAGGCACAGAATCATCCACTGTGACCTCAAGCCAGAGAACATCTTACTCAAACAGCAGGGGCGTAGCGGTATAAAGGTAATGCACTTGGCAGTTTGCATTGTGGGAAATGATTTCACTTGTTACAAGTCTTGTGTATTTGACTTTGACTCATTCAATTTGTTTTTCTCTGCCAGGTGATTGACTTTGGCTCCAGCTGTTTTGAACACCAGCGCGTCTACACATACATTCAGTCTCGTTTCTATCGCGCTCCAGAGGTGATTCTGGGTTCGCGTTACGGCCTTCCCATTGATATGTGGAGCTTTGGCTGCATACTGGCTGAGCTTCTGACTGGCTATCCTTTATTCCCTGGTGAAGATGAGGGTGACCAGCTGGCCTGTGTCATGGAGCTGTTGGGCATGCCTCCACAAAAGGTCCTGGAGCAAGCCAAAAGGGCAAAGAACTTCATCAACTCCAAGGGCCACCCTCGGTACTGTGGAACCAACACCCTGCCCACTGGGGCCACTGTACTAACAGGGTCTCGCTCCCGCCGTGGCAAGATGAGAGGCCCACCAGGTAGCAAGGAATGGAGTGCTGCTCTCAAAGGCTGCGAGGACCCCACCTTTACTGACTTCATAAAGAAGTGTTTGGACTGGGACCCCTCATCTCGCCTCACCCCCAGCCAGGCGCTCAGACACCCTTGGCTGTATCGCAGGCTTCCCAAACCCCTACCTGGGAATGAGAAGAGCCAAGGGGCTACTGTGAAACGACTCCCCGAACACCACAGCACCTCCTTTCCCTCCATCCTGGCCAAAGGGGGACCTGGTTTAAGCGCCACAGCTGCCAACAACAAACTGCGGAGCAACATGATGGGAGATTCAGCGGAGGCTATACCCCTTCGCACAGTGCTCCCCAAACTTGTCTCTTAGAGAGAGAGAGAGAGAATCCTCTTATCTCCTCTCTCTTCTGACTGTTCTCCTCCTCTGCACTCCTCAGGAGGAGTCAGAGCACAGGAAGAAGTGAAGCCTAGGTTTTAAAACGTTTGGTCTTTTATTTGTTTTCTACTGTGAGGTGTCGACACCCCAGTTTATGGTTTTTAATATTAGTCGAGCAGAGAGATTTTAAGAGAAACACTCTAAAAAAGTTTTTATACTGCAGATTTCCATGAGTGGCTGTGGATTTTCTGTATACAGCCAGTTGGTATGGTTTGATTTAGATAAAAAAAAAAATTCCTTGTGTGAGTGGATAGCTTCATGAGAATGTTTTTGACCTGTGTGTGATCTCACGAGTGTTTTTTGTTTCAGTAAAAACACACTCAAGCACACCTGCACTGTCACTTGCCTCACTTCACACTCGTAACACTTGTAGGACACCCCTTTCTTTGTGTTTTTATGAGTGCAACTTGAAAAGGGCTACAACAGAGATTACTCTTATCAGGTTAGCAAGAAAAAAAATTTGTTCAGCCAGTGTAATTTAATAGAAATTAGGAATCACGCTACAGCGTATATGTGAGCCTTGCAAACACTGACACAGTAATCCCTCATATATACAGCAGAGATGCCTTTCTACAGGTAATGAAGGATTGCCTTTATTTGGAGAATAATTTGGATATCATTTTTAGCAATAAATCTTCTTCCTGCCTTTCCCAATTCCCGGTGCTAGTATGCCAGTTCAATAGGTGACAATAACGTGTGGTGCTACTGGTGGAGTCATCAAAAAGGCATAGTACATCCTATATAAAGCTCCCTCCTCCTAATTTCAACATATAGGTGTAAATGGTGGACGGTAGAACATGGTAACGCCACTAAAACTCTGTCACAGAGGTGTCACCATCACACTCAGTACTTCACAACTGATTTGCAAGAGACTGCTATGTGAGTCGTCGCTCACAAATGCAAACGTATAGAAGGAGCGAAAGAATGAGAGCTGCAAGTCACATAAACACCTGTGGGGTGATTGCCAGGAAAGTTGTCATTGGAAAGTTTTTAGTCTGTATGAGTATCACCTGCCCTTGCTTATAATTGGCTGCTGCAATTGTTGGCAGTGGTAGTCCTAATGGAAGAATGGTGCAATGCGAGGAAGATCATGGGATAATATGAAGGGCAGTATGTTTTAATATGAGCCAAGATCTTGTTTTCTCTTGGGGGAGCTGTTGTTTTGTATGGTACTGAAGAAAGAAATGTTTCTCAGGGAGACATACTTGATACATCCCTTACTCACCTTTACTGTGTTCCACTTTTGTCCTGACTATGGATGAACATGCATGCAGTTCTGTCCACACAGAGTGAGAGGTTGCATTTACGAGTGTGCCTGCAAAAGGGGTCTGCATGCTCCACAATCTGACCTAGATTCTCTCTCCTCCCCCACCATCTCTCCCTTTTCTCACTCTGTCTCATGTAGGGCAGGGAACCTTTGTAACACTCACTTAAGTAAATACATATAAAGTGAATTATGGTGCTGTCCAAATCACGCACACACAGAGAAACGCATCAGGTGCATGTTGGTATGGACCACACCACTCAAAGAGTTCTTTCTCTTGTCCCTCATGTTTTAAATGAAACTGTCAGGGATTTCTATTCTGTCTCCATTTTTATAGAAGTGGTTTCTATTGCTTTTCACTCCTGAATATCAAAGGATGTAAGATGCAAAAGTGTGGAAAAATACAGAGAAAGTCATGTACTGTCATGTTGTACTAGTGGTGTGAGGTAGTCGGAGGGTGTTTGGTTGTTCAGCATGAAATCACAACCTGTTATCAGACTGAGTGACAATGAGAAGAGAAACTGTACAGTAACCAAATGAAGTTGTGATAGTTTCTTTTTCTAAAAAAAAAAATAAAATAACTATTAAGTAAAAATGTTCTGCTGCTCTTTGGTTATTTGTGATTTGAACCATGTTTTTATTCATCAAAATGTATCAAACAGAGCCAGACCATGAACTTGATAACAAAAAAATCTCGTTTGCTGCCTCAAGTCACAATACATTAGCTTGGATCCAAATCATACTCCTCATTTGTCCTCTTTACCTGAAGCTTTTTATCCTGGCAACCTCATGTTTTTGTTACTTGACACCTGTGTTATGAAACAAAATGGCCTCTTGTTCGGCCTGTATAGCCAGTCACTATTAAGTGAACTGGATCTCAGTCGGTGATTAGGTTACAGATTCAGTGAACACTGGGACACTGATGAGTCAGTGGCCTGTGACAATTTCAAGGCAGTGTGTGACGCCGACACTGTCCTGTTATTATCCAATAATAAAAAAAAACAGACCAGGAAAGCCTGTAACATACATGTGTGAAGAGCTACACAGGTGGCAAAGCAGAGAAGACACTACTCCACATAGTAAAATGACTAGTTGATACAAGGTTGTTTAATGAGCAATGACAGTATTTATTGTTAATGTAGCGCAAGCTCTGTCTACCCTGCAGTGACATGTGAAACCGGCCTGTTGAGTCTATACCTACGTCACTTTCAGTCAATAGATAAGCTCAGGTGCTCTGTATTGTCATTCTAGGAAGTTTTAATGAGAGCTCAACATCCATCGTGGCACTTAATAAGAATCGTTAAGTAACTCTAGAAGATGTGTTTGCTGGAATACCGAACAAGTTCTCATTAACTCCTTGTTCACATTTTGGATTAATGAAATCAGTCTAAATACTTTCACTGTACCAGACTGTGCTGTGCCTCATCTGTAGAACATCACCAGAAATAGCTCATCAAGGAAAAGACTGGGATATGAAGATGACTATCCACCTTATGACGCTAGTTTGATCGTCAGCTGTGATGATTCATGGACGTTTACGCTTGCAGGCTTGTGCCCAGAGGGAAGAAAAAGTCAGGTAAACATGCAACCAGAGGAAGAGGAGGAGAAACTGGTTAAGCAACATCACCAAAACCAAAGGCGATTTGTGGTGAGTGGGTGTGTGTAACAGAACTCAACCCAGGTGTTAAGTGCCAGCTGATGCTGAAAGTATGATGGACGCTTCATGGGAAAATTACGTAATGTTTTCTGTCAGTCTTTCCATCAGCTGTAAGTTTCCCTCATTAACACGCGTCTCTCAAATATAATACCTGGACGAAAGGACAGATAGTGGATGAGTATGCATATGCTTTTATTGTGGTGAGCTTAATGGGATTTGGATTTTAAAGAGAGAGCTCAAGCCATCATTACATTCCGATTTTTCCTGTTTTCGTATTCATCGATGATTGTTTTGATGTCTATTTGGAGATAGCAGCCTTTGTGATCATGTAGCTAAACTTGAGATTTAGGCCTTAAAAAGTCCAG
>JAVQJX010084550.1:0-14304 GCA_036025115.1 Ambassis agassizii
TATTTGTTTTATATATCAGAAAATATATAGAGACACAGAGGTGTGTGTGTGTGTGTGTGTGTGTGTGTGTGTGTGTGTGTGTGTGTGTGTGTGTGTGTGTGACAAAGGAAGAACGACAAACAGATGAAAAGGTGCCAAATAAACAATAAGAAGGAAACACAGTGACTTTAACACACTGTGCGACGTCGCTCTTGGCTAAACAGTTTTAGCATTAGCTAGCAAAATTAACCATTTCCCAGCTGGATCTGCCGGCGCCCTCTCTGTAGCCAGAGGCGATGCACGGCTCTCGATCTGCTGTGATACTTTTGTTCTGGTCTACTTTTTTCTGGCAAGAAAATACACAGATAATCTTGTGTAAACAATACAAATCTCCAAATCTGATTAAATTGATTTTCCTGCCCCTCTACTTGTTGTGTTCTCCTTTTGTTTTTGTTGTTTTTTTTGTAACATTTCATAATCCTCCTAGAAATGGAACGAGTGCTCTTTGTGATATTTAATATTTATTCCACATTCTTTTTGTTTAAGGGGAGGACGAGAGGTTATTTACCCATGATAAATACCAGCTGCAGAGCCGGACTGAAGCAGCACTTTGTGTCCTCTCTGAACACAGAGACACTTTTTTTCTTTTCTTCAATTCACTCGTTGGCATCGATGATGTTTCAGCGAGTGAACCAATTAACAGGCAGATAGAAGCTTGAATGAGCTGCAAATATTTCTGGAGAATGTTTCAAAAGGATGAATCACAAACATCTTACTCTGAAATTCCATTGAGAATACCTACAACGCAACTTTTTGTCAGGTATTGTCAGGTCAGATACTGCTTTTACCAGAGTGGTGGAGATAGATTGTTGTCACTTTTCTTGTGGAAGTTTTAGCCAAGTGTCTCTGCAGGAAGTCACGTCAGCCCTCAGCGGCTGACAGCTGTTAGCTGGCACTTATTGAACTGCTTTGAATGTGGAGCTCTCTGTGTTGTTTTGGTTGCAGGTATCTGCTTTCTAACTTTCTGCACCACGGCGCCAGAGAACAAAGCTGGAAAGCCTTAACTCAGATGGAGAGATAGACAGACAGATATCTGAGATAGACAGGCAGATGGGGAGACAGGAAGACAGGCAGCAATCACTGTGCACAAACACTGCAGAGGTCAATGCTATCACGGAAACGAGCTGTTATTTCGTAGCATTTCATCATCATCATCTATCTCGGTCGCTCGCGCTCTCTCCCTCTCTTTCATGGCTGGATTTCTCATTGATGACAAAGCCATTTATGTCTCTCTTACGTTCCCCCTCCTCATCCTCCTCTTCCTCCACCACCCATCCCTCATGGTCTCCCCCTTATTCTCCTTGCTGTTTATGCGTCCTCTGTTTTACTTTTCTTTGTTCTTTCTTCTCTGGTTTGCTCTTTGTCTTTCTTTGCCTCATTCACACACATCTTTTTTTTTTTACTCCTCTCTCACCTCATCTTCCTCACTCCTTGTCCTCCTCTTCCTCTTACATCATTTTCTCCTCCCTCCTTCTTTCTATCTTACCTTTCTCCTTCTTCTGATTTGAATTCTGTGCTTCTTTCTCACTCTTCCCCTGCATCACTCCCTCTTAAACACTTTCTTTCTGTCTTTCCATGTGTTCCTCACAGTGTCTATTCATTTTCTGCAGTTTACTAACTTGTGCCGGTCCTCCACTCCCATCTTCCCCACTTTTTATCCTTTCTTCCTCTTCTCCCTGCTGCTGTCACCTCCTTTCATCCTCCCTGCCTCACCTGTTTTTTGTTTTTTTTGAAGCATCCTCCCCGGCCTCCCTTCTCATCTTTATGTCACCTCCTTCTCTTTTTTTCTCACATCATCTTGTTTCCTTTTTGTCTCACCTTGTCTCCTTTCTTCCTCCCACATGATTCTGTCTTTCCCCACCCTCTCCATCTGCCCACTCTCTTTATCCTTCCCTCTCTTCTGTCCTTGTTCACAGCAAAACAATAAATCATTATTTGTGAAACTGAAAATAAATCCTACAAAAAAAACTGTAATTAAAGTTTCAAATAATATACTGTATATACAAACAATTATAATGTGCTAATGGATAAATATTAACAAAGGCGTACCTCACACTAATTAAATCTTGCTAAGTAACTCATTTCTAATTACTGACATCCTGTTCTTCCTCTTCCTTTCAGCGCTCAGAGATAACCGCATCCAGCTGCACCGCTCGACGCCCACCGAGCTCTCCATCACCATCGCTGACGTGCAGCTGTCCGACGAGGGCGAGTACACCTGCTCCATCTTCACCATGCCTGTCCGCACCGCCCGAGCCACCGTCACCGTGCTAGGTGGGTCACACGTGCATATTCAGAACAGGGAAGCAGCTCTTCTGTCCTCTGGATGTTTCCAGAAACAGAAAGGGGCAACAGAGAGAGAATATGCTCATGAGGAAAAGACATCCATATGAAAGAAAAACATTTTTCATATTTAGTGAAATTCTTTTTATTTTCTGTCTCCTGCGTGTCCTTGAAGGAGGATTCCTCTATGTGACGCCTCCTTTTTAAGATTTTTCTGTCTCATGCAGGCTTTTCTGAAAATACATTTCCTATTGTGCTCAGTGAGGGTTAATAGTGGAGTGATGACAGTATGTTCACACACAGTCATCACGCCTTTTAGACTGACGGACGTCGTGTGTTACCTTCTCTCCTAAACTAAAAGAGCATTTGAAGCTTCAGGAATCAGATGTTTCTGTTTTATATACTCTGTCTGTTCCACTGTTCTGTCAGACTCACACAGGTAAAGTGTACCCATCAAATTACAGCATAGTTTAACCACAGAAAAATGGCTGAAATTCACCTTGAAGCACCGCTGTGGTTTTGTGTTAGTGTGATCTACCCTGCAGAGTTTGGAGTGAAGTGTGACCCTGTGGATGTCCACTGTAACTGTGACTGCTCTGTGGAAAGTGGCTTGTCAGCATGAAGCAAAGCAGCAGCACTCCGGTGATTTAGTGCAGAACTTTCACAAAAGTTAGGGGACATGTGAAAGACTGATTTAAAAAAGAATGACCGGCTGGTAAAGACAGAAAGACAAAGATATGTCCTGACTTCTAGTCAACCTGAAAAATGATGGCAACTCAGGCAAAAACTGTTGAGGCTGTTGCCTCCAAAGTCAGTCCACTGTCTGTCAAAGCGTCCTTAGTGTGCATACAGAGTTCAGAGTTCCTAACCGAGGTGGGCAGACCTCTGTGTGAATGGACGATTTAAAGAACACCTGTATTTGCACAACCAGGGCAGCATCACAGTCTGTGTGTGAAAGCTGCGATCCCATGTTTACTCAGATTGGAAGCAAATGTGGCACTGATCCGGCCTTCATCTGGTCCTGATGAAATGGAGACTCCAATGGCCTCCACATGTAAAATAACCTTCTTCAATTTAATGTGGTCCTCTTTTGACTAAGAGGGGTTATCTGTCTGTGAGTCTGCAGTGTTGGTTTATTTGGTTCATTTAAGGTGCAGATGTGGCTCTGGTTTGGCCCTCTTGTGGCTCAGATGTGGCTTATAAGTGGGCTAGATAAGAGCTCTGAAGTGAGCCAGGTTTGGGCCACACCAAATTCTGTGTGGTAATTAGACCTTTGCATTGTGTGTCCCTCTAACACAAAGCTGGATGCATCCTTGATAGCCATGTATACAATAATCACATTGATATCAAATTTAACAGGAGAAACTCCGCTGCAAGCACATATAAGTCATATTTACATATATCAAACACAACTCCAACACTGAGCAAATTAGTTGTCACTGATCAAAATAAAAGTCTCATATCAATGTCAAACTATAGATAGTAATACATTATTTTATATGTATACATTTATATAAAAAGTTAAAAAAAATGATGTAAATTGTTGATGAACAACAACATAAAATACAGATTAGTTAATCAAATATTTTGATAGGCACAGATTGTGCCAAAATGTGATGGGGCGTGTCAGGGCGGCCATCTTGGAAATTTTGTCTACATAGATATACTAAAACCTCTATAATCCTGTGTGGTCAAACGTTTCATTAGATGCCCTCCCTCCCTTTCGCAGCATGACGAGCTATCATGTTAGAAGTCTTCTTTATGATATCTTCATCCAGTTTGATCCACATCTTTGCTTGTATGGTGTTAACCTCTACATAAGGTCATAACCTCGTATAACTCTTGTCGAGGTAAACCAGCTCCACCCGTCTTCTGTGAGATGGATGTTATTACCTATATGTGATGCTTCCCTGCAGGCTGCAATAAATTGCGGTCTTCCTGTCAGTGGAAAGAAGGCCTTCTTATTGATCTGATATTGGGCTAATCAGCTTTGGATGCCCACAAACATTCTTTCAAGTATTGATTTTTATTAGTTGAGTTGTTATCTTTACTCCATATCAGCTTATTCTGACTGTATTTCATGCTTTAGTTTGAAGATGAGAACAAAGCCATCAACTTGGCAATGTTATAATGCATCATTGGCCACATAACCACAAATATAGAGACATAGTGTGTTTTGGACACAAGAGAGGCAGCTGGTCTGATATTCCTGGGAGACGTTTGGTGAGGAAATTTACAGACAACACTTCAAGGCATCCACTTTGAGTCATTCTATGTGCAGATTTTGCCAAACCCACATTTATATATATTCAAAAAGATCACTTCAATTTGCATTTTAACATGTTTTGTCAATATTTGTTATTATCTTTCTGCTTTTCCATTTCAATACATCAGAATTTGCCAACAAATTCTTGGATGAAAGCCCAAGCTGCAGAGGATTCTCTCAGTGGAGGCACAAATCTGTATATTTAAGATGTGTCTTCTTTATATACCGCTGTTCTGTCAGAGGTTTTGTGTCCTAATCTGAGACTATTTAATCCACAGCAATCAATATCCTCTGTTATAATGAAATACTGATATATGTTGTGATTTGTGAGTCAGAAAGAATGAATTGTTGTCCAGCATGTGCCTGAAATGCTGTGTGTATATGAAGTAGGGGAAGCCGGGGTGAGGCAAGGTCAAGTTCATCTTTTTAAATTCAAATTAACATGAAAATCACTTCTCTGTATTTCTTCCAATTTTGCAGTAATTGTGATTCAAGCATTTTTTATGTGCTGTAATTGACAGCTGTGACACTGTATTCTGCGTTCAATAAATATTTCATGACCCCTGAGAGGGAGCCAACTCATTAAAAATGTATGGTAAAATGTCTAAAATGCAATGCACCCCTATGGGAAAATCAGGCAGAGATATCTCGCTTTGCCAAAGCACTGTTTATGTGTGTGTGTTTTAGCCTTGTTTTGACAATTGCACACATCTGCACATGTGCACAGTGCGGTCAGTTTTAAGTGGCTGTGTATCTGTGAGAATAAGAGCGTGTGGTGTGCCTCTTCTCTGTCCCGAGCTAAGCGGAGAATAATTTATAATGGCTTTATTCTCTTTTATTCTTTCTTGTAGAGGAAAGGGTCTCAACAGGACTCCTCCAGCCAATTCTATATGTGCTGTATTATTCCCTCATTAATATTCTATGCTACTTTACTGCCAGAGAGCTTCCGCACACAGTGCACTACATCAAATACTGCTACATTAAAAATTGACCACATTTTTATTTTATTTTTTTTTATGTATACCTTGGGTAGTTCACGACCGTTTTTATAGGTACATCTATCTATCTCTGTGTCTATCTATCTGTGTCAAAACTGTGACCTCCTTCTTTATCTTGAGCTAGAGGTAGTCATCAGGGGGAGCGGAGCGGTTGTTGGATGAGTTTAAATCCACATTCCTGGATGGCAGCCATCACCGCTGTGGACTTGTGGGCTGGATCGTTGTCCTGGTGGACGTGCACTCTCACTCTCCCTTGTCAGGCTTCCCACGCTGTATCTTGTCGATTTTTCTCCTGTACTTGTCTCCAGTCCAACAGCATCTCAGAAAACAGAGGCCATCACCTTTGATGCAGACCTCACTCATTTGGAGTTTGCTGCTCTTTCTGCTGGTCTCATCCATGCTTACAAATTGCAGGAGAAAAAAAAACCTGGCAGATTGTCTCTTTTACATGTTGAGCTGAACCCACTTCTCAGCAGGCCCAAAGAGTTTCAGGTCCCAGCTTGCTGACACCTTGGTTATTTGTGTTGGATAACTAGATGGACAGGTTCCTGGGAGATACTCCCTGCTCTGTGCCAATGCACTGTTATTACCAGGCATACAGTTATTAGTCGATCTGTCAAGATCATGTCACGGATCTTGTCAGTGGTCTCCTGTGGGGTGAAAACGACTGACCTTCTGGGAGAGGGGGTTATCTTCCAGACATGTGATTTCGGCAACTTGCAATTCAGCAAGAAGGAGCACCCTCCATTACTTTATATGTACATGAGGGCTGTATATGCATCATCTGCATTTATCTAGGCCAGTACCTCACAGCGAAAGGTTTGAATCTGGCTGGAGATTTTCTATATGGAGTTTGCTTGCTGCCTGTGTGGGTTTTCTCCATTTACAGTAAAATCTATGCATGACATCACCATTTTGGCAGCGTCACGTTTGCCAAAACTAAACGAGTAAAATTCATCCCTGTACAGTTTTCAATTGAAGGGACTTATCAATAGAGACCAGAATTGTTTTTTGATTGTTTATCTCTGGTGTAAAGTTTGACATTTTAACATGGGAGTCTATGAGGATGGACTCACTTTTGGAGCCAGCCCCTAGAGGCTGCAGGGGGAACTGCAAGTTTTCTGCAGTGACTTCAAATCTGAACCTTCGAGGTTGCCTCCCCCCTGACCCAGGACAAAATAGGGTAAGAAAGTGGACAAATGGAAGACTTATCAGTCCCTTCTTGTCTTCTTCTTGCTTCTTTCGCCTCTCTTATTATTTTTCTGTAAATCCATCCATCTCTTTCCTGCCTTGATGCAGTTTGCGGTCGATGGCAAACTGAATGTTCATTATTTGGAAAAACAGAATGACAGTCAACTCCGCCAACACTTAGGAGAGAAGTGCCGCCCACAACGGCTCCAGATGGAGCGCAGCAGCAAGTTTAGAAAATGTTCTCTTCTCCTTGCTTTCAACCACGGTTTTTGAAGACAAAGTGGATGCTGAAATATTTGGCACACTGCATGCATGCATTCCTTTTTTTCTGCTTGCGTTGTTTTCACTTCAAGTTAAAACAGTAATTAAGTGAAAACGGGTTTATTTTAAACGACTGTGGTGGAATCCGGAGGAACACCTCTGGGGAGAAGAGGAAGACGTATCATGAAATTTTGGTTTGGCAGGAAGCTTTCCGGTGTTTTTGACTTGGCCGGAGCTTTTTTTTTTTGACCTTTTGGTTCATTGTCTCGAAGTCATTCCTCCTTGAAGGTGTGACCTGAGACACCAATATCCCCCCCAAGAAAAAGCAATCAGCCCCACTGAGTCATTCTGCCTTTTAGATAATGAATTCTGGAAGTTGTATTTAATCATTTCTGCAAAACATAATTTACTTGACATTTCAAACTGACCTCAAGTACAGAGAATGAACAGTCACACAATACTATTTACCGAATTGTAGAAATGCCAGCGCTGTCAGAACTCATGCAGCTGATTTTAAAGGGATAAAGTGTCATTATTATTCTCATTGAATTAATTGCATTTCTACCATCATCTCAGCAGACAGAAACACTGCATTGTGGGAGGCTCACTGCTAATGATGGAATCCTTAATATTTGTGCCTCTTGTAGTACAGTTAGAATGTTACTTTAATGAAGGATTTTATCTTTTCTTTAGGGGAGGTTTTTGTCACTATTCAGCTTCTGTTATGTTTTAAAGTTATGCTAAATATGTGGTTTCAGTTTTGACTGCAGAGCCCGACCTTTTTCTAATTGTATAAAGACAGTCTTCTGTATGTTTCCCTGCAAGATTCCTTTTGCTTTGACTAATTATTTCAAGATCAGTTCTATTAGACATCCTCTGATCAGCCATAACATGAAAGTGAGTAATATTAATTATCTCCTTGCAATAGCGGGAGTGAATATATTAGGCAGCAGGTGAGTCAGTCTGTGTGTTTGAAGCAGGAAAAATGGGTCAGGATCCGAGGGAGTCTGACAAAGGTCCTGATCCCGTACCTACCAAAACTGGTTCAAGGAAGGATGACTCATGAACTGGTGAGAGTCCAAATCATTGAAAACACCATGAGTGTCCTTCAAAGGATGCCAAAAACATACAAAAATACTAATGGATTATCAGCAAGCAGCACCTTCAGTGTCCAAAAACTGCAGTTCACACTGCAGCCTCTAGAGGCAGGCTCCAAAAACGAGTCAATCTTCATTAACCTCAATGTTAAAATGTCCAGTTTTACTGCATTGATTAATCAATCTATAATCACAGATGACACACTAACACATACATGCACACACACAAAACCCAACACGTTAGAGGATAAACACCAGGCAAATCAGGCAATAAAATGACATTGAAAAAAATAAAAATACATTACAATTTAAACTCAAATTTAGCATAAATATGGCTGTGACCACTCTGAGTGACAGGCAGGTGCCTCTACATCTGCCCACCCACTTTATCTCCACTCGCGCTCCACCTCTTCGCCTGCGTTATGAGCTTAGGCTGACTGTGACATGCAGTGACAGTCAGATCCTCCCACAGGGACTGAAAACAGCTCAGGAGGAACCTGTGGGTGACACCACTGACATTTTGTTTATAGTTATAAACACTGAATATGTTTCAATTATAGTATCTTTCTGTATTAATGTCTGCCATGTTTACACTCATCCAAACATAGATCCAATTAATCTGTGGACTCTTGAGGCAGGCTGCAGTGAGATATAATACAAGTGTTTTAATGCTTGAAAATCAGCTTTCATGTGAGACAGACAAAAGAAATTTTTTTTTTTCATCTCAGTAGTAGCAGGTGTGGATAATTATTGTCACCATTTACCTCCATCACAGGAAGTCAGCACGCCCTCCTGTGATGTTAGTCCGGAGTGGTCCCACCTTCCTAAACATTACTCCTTCATGTCACTCCTGATGATATGACACAAGGCGTTAGTATGTATTTCCATACAACCCCATGCACTGCTTGATACTGATGGATTGCCTCTGCTGCTTGATCTACAGAGAGCACTTTCTTTCTAAATGGTGCAATAAAATTCAGTATTTCTGCAATCACTTATATTCATTTAGTCACAGCAGGCAGCTGACTGAGTTGAGTTATGGCATCATGCTACCTTGCATGAAAATGATTCCCCTTTGCTGAAGCAAGTTGTAATTATTGCTCATCATATACAGAATGGGAATTACTTTTCATTAAACTTTTGAGTAAAAATGGATATAGGAAAGATGGTAAACATTGGTTTAGATGCCCAGCCTTCTCTCTTTAGCTACTGCTTTAGCTGTGCTGTAACAACACAAAGTTGTTTCTGCGTTTCCTCCTCAGACCAGAGCAGTCATTATCTGCACACACTTAATTGGTTGCTTGTCGGCTAAACAGAGTAATATTCTAACGGACCAGCCATGACAAACACTTATAATACACACACACAGTGGGCTGGATGCTTCCGGAAGGTCATGTGAGCTTCTGTGCAATGAATATGAGTCATTTCGGGTGCAAATTATTGCAAGCCTGCATCATTATTTTCCTCCCAGCTGGATTCCATTAGAGCTTTCAGAATTGACCAAGCCTGTTTGTGTGATATGGCGGATGCTGTATCACATTTTTTTTTTTTTGCTGTTGATCTTCATATTTTCCCAATTTGATACACCACAGCTTTGCAAACATATTCAGTGCTTGTTAGAAGCTCAGCCGTTGGCCTTGAGATTTATTATTATTATTATTAATTTATTTTTGGCTACAAGGTGAGCCCAGCAGTGTAATAGTTTTTTTTTTTCGTTCTGTCTAACTCTCTCTTATCCTCTATGTCTTTCTAAAGGTGTACCCGGTAAGCCTCAGATCTCTGGCTTTGAGAATCCAGTCCGGGAGGGAGATGAAGTCACCCTGACCTGCACCAGCACCGGCAGCAAACCCCCCGCCACGCTGCACTGGTACAGAGGAGAGCAGGAGCTGGACGGTGAGAGATGCTGTGTCTGTTTATGTGTGTATAAGCTGTTGTTTTAAACTTGCTAAGGAAGTGGACAGATGTGTGTGTGTGTGTGGCTAGAAGGATATTTTATGCAAGGACGTGCTGTTGACTCGTGTAAGTGTGCTTGCCTGTGGGCAGTGCACATATGCCTCACGTTTCTGCATTTCTGTGTGCAAAATCATGCTGTGTGTGTGTTGTGTCCTTGCCATATTGCCTGCTGCCTCTCTGTGTGTGTGTGTGTGTGTGTGTGTGTGTGTGTGTGTGTGTGTGAGGACATGCTGCTTGTAGAAACACGCTGTGATTGTATTTTCTTTCCCATCATTCCTTCATAGATCCTGTACATCTACCTGATGTATGTGTGTGTGTATCCATCCAGGAATCTGCTTTTATTACATTTTCTGTGTGTGCTGATGCAGACTTTATCCTGCAAGTACTGTGTGTGTCTGTTGAAATGCAACATATCTGCAAATGGGAGTGACACAACAGAGAGCGAGCGATAGCGTGGGTCGGATCTAGCCGGGGATAACGACAGAATCCAGCAATAAAAGGCAGGGCGGAGGAGAGGATGAAGGGATGAGGTCGAACAGAGGAACGGAGATAGAGAGAGCTTTGCATGAGGTCAGGCTGACTGGTCTTTTGTTACAGATAAACGAGAGAAATGAGCAGGCAACAGAAAGAGAGAGGCAGAGTGGAGCACAGAGTTTATGTCAGAGGAGGACAAATTAGCCGGCTTTTCTCTTACAGATAAACGAAAAATCAAGGATACGATTGGCAGCCTCTGACTCCCACCAGTGGTATCTGCAGCAGTCTCCAAATTACAACCACGTTTCCCACAATCCCCCACCTCACCCCACCGTCCTTACTGTTGCTTCATCAGTCAGAGTTTTTTTTCTTTTGCTTTACGGAGCAGAACAAACATGTTGGAAGTGTTGTTGCTGTCGGCCTTTCGCTCCCTCCACCATCTGCCCTCCTAAAAAAAACTCTTTAAGGAAAAACAGCGCCCTCTATGGGTCAGTGCCGCTCTCTACACCACACGTTCTGCCAAATCCTACTTCAATCAAATGACAACATTTAGGCCGGTGAATGGTATTTGCAGCAGCCTTTTCTACAGTAATTATACTAATATAATGTGATGCTATAATATGATAAAGATTTATTGATGTGAAAATGCTACATTCAGGCTTTGTAATGCAAAAAATGCCCATCTTGCGTCCTGATGTCTTGGCAGTGTTAGTGTTTGCTATAATTATGGATTGAAAGGAATCAAAAGAATGGACTGAAGCTACAAAGAGAAGGAGGAATGGGAGTGCTGCCCGCCTGAGGACAGATTATCTGCTCCTTTTGTTACCGCTGAACTAAAAACAGGAGACGGAGAGAAAAGAGGAGCGTGGAGATTTTCCCCTTTTAGAGACGCTGGATTTCTGTTTTAAAGGGTCACTTCACACAAAATGCTCAACAATATTTCCCTTATGGTATTTAGGGACACAGAAGAGATGAGTGACATTTGGTGAGACACTCTATGTGATCAAAAGTAAATGGACACTTGAAGGTCCATGATGAATCAAACAATGCATTCTGGCATTCAGCAACGATAGACATCATAAAAATGACAATTTAGATGATAAATTTTGTGTGTTTGTTTGCACAAAAAAAGGTCAAAGGTCAATGAATTGATCTTCCCAGTCTCACTTATTGGACGTATGCACACTGCATGATATAATACCACAGCAAACAGCAGCGAATCTCGTATATGTGCTTGTTCTTGAGCTTGATGGATGTGTTGCACATGCAAGATGAGAGTCTGTATTCTGTCACTCACCTGCAATCAAAGCAATCTTTTACAGCTGGAGAGATGGGCCTGCTATGGCTGGTCACCAAATTAGGTTCTGCTCTGAGTGCAGTGTGTGTGTGTGTGTGCTATTGGCCATAAAATGTATATTGCAGGTTATCATACAGTAATGTTGCTTTTATTATATATACATATTACACATTTTATTATCATACTGCTGGCTTTGAGTCAAATGTGTGTCATCTACATTTCTAGTATCTAGCTTTTAGCTCCAAAAGTTTGTAGCACAAACAATCGTAGATAATTGATTTATAGATGAGAAAACAGGCTTGGAGCAGAGAGAAGTTATTTGTCTGCTTTGTTATTTCTTACTTTAGTGCCTCATTTGGTCAAATGTCACCATATCTACCCAGTAAAATGAAGGAAGTCCTTCCTTTCTCATTGCCATTGAATGCTATCCAAGGTTCTGCTTAATCAGCGTCTGGTCTGGTTGCATCCAAAAGTACACAGATACAGTTTCTTTCCTGGAATTTGGGTGAATTTACCCTTTAAAGTATAACAGAGAGAGAGAGAGAAAGAGAGAGAGAGAGACAGATCTGAAGGAGATCAACTGGATGTGAATGATGGGATGCTTGAGGCCTCGCCCAGCCGTCTTGACATTGCACAACACCAATCAGTCATTTCTGGAATGACACCATCACACACACACACCCTCACACACACACACAAGTAATGGACAGATGATAATCACACACATACAGAGTGCTCATCTCCGGCTAGATAGCGAAGGAGCACCACGGGTCAGTGTGTTATTATTACAGCTTCTCATTCATGACGTTATAGTCTATGTATGAGTGTGTGTGTGTCTGTGTGTGTCTCACCAGTGTCTCTCTGACAGCTCCACTGACAGTAAAGAGAAAGAAAGAGAGAGAGAAGGGAACGAGGGCAAGTCAGATGTTTTGTGTGTGTGTGGATGATAGAGGAAGAGGAAGAGGAAGAGGAAGGAAGGGCTGCAGAGGAAACAGAATAGAGGAGATGGAGTGTGTGTGATTTAAGGAAACCACAGAAGAAGAAATGAGGCAGCTTTGTGGCTGAGTGGGAGCAGATTGGGGGGTGGGTGGGGGGGGTGATAGAGGCTGAGGTGAAGAGGGACCAGTTTTAAAGAAGATGGGACGCAACAGGAGAGAGAGAGAGAGGAGAAGAAGGGAGGGAAGGCTGACGAAATGGAGAGAGAAATGTGGAAAGAGGATTTGAAGTGAGAGAGAGAGTGCAGACAGAGGAGAGGAGACGGAAAGTGCAGCAAAGGGAATGGTAATTGAGAAGAATGAAAGGCTAAGAGCTTTGAAGACTGTATTAGTTGTACTGTGTGAAAGGGCTATGGATCATTTAGTGACATCGATGTATTGGATTGGGGATAATGGGGATTTATGGCGGCACTTAAGGCCATACCGGCTGAATTCCGGCCCAAATTGTCATAATGCAGAACGTGGGGCGGATGGTGAAGGGTACATGGGCGTGTGTCCGTATGGAGCTACATAATGGAAGAGGAAGACAGGCAGAGGAGCACTGGAGGAGCAGGCTGTGCTTCATCCTGGTACCTAAGATTTAAAAAAAAAAAAAATCTGTGATGTTGCTTAATTTAAAATTATGTAACAATTGCTTTGGCAATCCTGTTAAAAGCTTTGATATGTAAAGAATAGTGTGGCAGGAAGTTCATAACATTTGGCTAGATTTGATTTAAACCCTTTCAAAATAAAATAAGATCAAGGATATGGAGCAAAATGTAGGTCTGCAATTAATTTCACTATTGATGAATCTATCATATAGTTTTTGACTAATTCAGTAATGAGTAAAAATAGCCACCACAAGTCAGCACCAAAATACACCACAGCAGCCATGTTCACCTGTTAATCCAGTCACAGGTCTGATTAACTCTCTTTCCAAATTAGATGACCCGATATGAACGCTTTCACCGATCGTAATCCGATTACAGATTAACAGTGATGGCTCCTTCGATTATTTTAAAGCCAGTGGAGCGTTTTTTTTCTCCTGAGCATGTGTTTCTTCCTGTTCACAGTTGCACATTTTCACACCTCGGAAATGCCAAGAAGAACCAGAGTCTTCTACTTTTGGCAACTAAGCTGCTCAATAGGAGTAGCCGAGAGGGTCAAGTGCTGCTTTCTGTCGGCATGTTATTGAATGTTAAGTAGTTGGATTTTTAAAGAGGATTATTCTGGAATAGAAAGCTGCTTTCATCGATGATTAATGTGATTTTTGTCAGTTTTTTTAACTCAAAATTATGTCTCAGAAAAGTAGCAAAACTTTTTTATGATTTTGTAAAACAGCCATCTTTTGATGCAATCAATGCATTTTTTTATTTGATACATTTGATGCCAATTAGGATGTGTTACTGTTTTCACCCAGAGTGTACTTTCACTCAGAAGAAAGACAGAAGTGGATTAATAAATAGACTGG
>JAVQJX010084584.1:0-10348 GCA_036025115.1 Ambassis agassizii
AAGAATAATGGTTCAATTGATCCATTGTTAACATAATTTGCTTGCTTTTGTTGTGAGACTAATGTTCATAATGATCACCTTCCTATATCTTTCTGACCATGTGCCCACATGTGTCACAATTGGATAGGGAGCTTCAAATAGAAGAAAAAACATGGCACTAGCTTCCAATAGATCTTTGGGATAAACTCCAATAGGGTGCTGCAATCATTTGTGAAGGCTGAAAGTCTGAAGTAAGTGTAGTAGCTCCAGATGTAATAAATGCAGCTTTTGTGTGTGACTTTACCTGCTTTCTGGTCACCATAAGCAGCAGCTGTGACAGCCTCTTCCCCTACACATTCTTTTAAAAAGAAGCACAAAGGCATCTCAGTCTGTGACAGACTGTGTGGAGGGGAAAGGAGAAGAAAACTCATCATTTGTCCACTGCAATATATGTCTCTAAGATTTCTCTCTTTTTTTTTTTAAATGAGATGTGGTTATGATAGAGTCCATATGGTGACAGAATGATTCTTCATCCTCAAGTAAGATTGGGGAAAACTTAGTTAGCTGTACACAAAAGGTTTAAAATTGGATTGTAGAGTCTCGTGTGAATATAGGCTCCTGCCACTGAATTGTGAGTAGCCCCTCCTTTGCTGATACTACTGCAGAATAGAGAGTATGTGATACTGTGCCATCTAGTGGTCAGCTTGGGAAGAACAATTATAAATGCATAAATGTTTTTTGTTTTTTTGTTTTGTTTTTTTATCTACCAGGCACTAGAGTCAATGACACAGGTGACAGATGTGATGAGGCAGAAAACAGCACACGGTATAAAGAGGGTGATCACAGGTTGTTGTTTTTTTCAGATTTTCAGTGGAAATTGTGTGGATTGATTTAGTTGCACCTGCCTGCCTGTTTGCTTGCCTGTAGTGAGCTAAAAGGGAAACAAATGACCAAGCTTGGAAAGAATAGTTTCATTCATTACAAAGACCAATCGTGCATTACCTTGATCCACTCAGCACAGACCTCTAGTTTCACACTGTTTTCATCACCACAGTGCTCATACAGGCTTGATTGTGTTTACTGGGTAAAGGAACCCCCCCTCCCTGTTCTGCAAACAAAAACACTGAAACCCATACACTTTCAAGCTGTATTCGTTTGGTTCAATACAGAGTGAAATTCCATACTGAATTACTTTATACATATGTTATGCAGAATTGCAAGAGTTGAGTTAAAGCAGCAGTGCACACTTTCTGCCTGATACGTTTTGTCCATATATATATATATATACACACACACACTAGATTTAAATCCATGAGACACTAATGGGGAAACAGCAGACAGACCTGGGTCACAGGAACAGACAGTGGATCCAGGCCTGGCCGGTGCATCCAATTAGCAATCATGGCAAAGCCTCAGCCCGAGGCTAATGGAAATGTAGATAAGATCCTATGGACAAATTGGAGGTAGGATATAATAAAGGATTGGCAGATGGAGACCAGGAGTCTTAAGATGCTATCTGACCCACATGCTTTCTCCCCCTCCACCCACCATCCACCCCTGCTGACCAAGCATAAACTTCACCCAAAGAACAAGAAGGAAAGATAATTATGTCATCTAATAATGAATTACACTGACACCTTTTTCAGCGTTCGTCAGCACACACTCCACGACCATCCTTCCAATTTGAGTCAAATAAAACCCTGGCAGTGCAGAAGCTATTCACATGTGATGTTTTTCTCTTTAACCTCCCCCTTCACAGAAGAATGGAGAATAATCAGAGGAGGAGGGTTGCAATGACATTACAATGTTTAAATTTGAGCTGCTTTGGCGCTTCAGCGGAGACAAAAACTCACTTGTATAATTGCATGAGTGAGCCGAGTTGAGTGTGGCTTGCAGTGACTGGTGTGACCACAGGGCAGGAGGTAAAACATGCAGCATCAAGCTCAGGCGGTAGAGATCACTGAGGCCGTAATAAAGCTCAGGTCGGTGGAAAAAGGAAACGAAAGGGAGGGCGGGTGGGTGATTTGTCAGTACGGCTGAGAATGTGGAAATATAAGTGAGAGGGCGGAGCAGTCTGTGGCTGCAAGTGTGTGGATGGTTTCCTCTGCATTTCATCACCTTGAATTATATTCTGCTAATACAGAAAGACTATCTGTTTTTTTATTTCTTATTGTAGATTGGTGAATGTGTTTTTTGTGTGGTTTGGTGTGTGTTTTTACTTAATTCGTGGAAGCTATCCTAATATATATTCTTCTCTGCATTCTTTTGTCTTATGAGTTATCATCAAACACTAATGGATTTGCCTTTAAATACCAGGATGCATTGCACGCAACCACCTGCAACTCACTCCAGCCCACTCCTGCTTAGACAAAGATGTTGTCCTTTTTTTCTTCTTTTAAATTGCAGTCCAGATATAGGTTAGCTCATTTTAGCAGCATATTTTCAAGATGCTCTCCACTGGTCATAACCTCATCAAGGGCAGCTACAAAGTTGGAAATAAGCGAATATTCAGTAACATAGTGTTACATATAAATGTCAGGTAACTTTTAAGTTTTGAGTCCAACTTCCTTTTAATTTAAAGAGATCATCATCTGTTTCACACATTTTTGGAGTTGGTCCTATGTTGCTGTGCATACCCTCTATTGAATAAAGCAGGAGACCCCGAGTGACAACAACACTAAGTGCAATATGAAAAACACCATTAACACTAATCTAATCTGCTGTTTGTTTTATTTATGGGTTCTGACTTGTACTGTGGAGCACTGTGAAAGGTGCTATATGAAATCCAATCTGCTCTCACTGTGTTGTGTTTCATGTAAAGTGTCACAATCTAACAAAGTGTGCCAGATTTCTCTAAGTGCTGTGTTAGATCCATGAAGGTAATTAAACAATACTAACAAACATCCTCTGTGAGATAAGTTGCTTCATCATGAATGTGTTGAATTTGGAAAGATTAACCAGTGTTTTCTGAGTTTGATGCTGCCTGAATTTTTCCCCCTTCACTCAGCAAAGCAGAGCGCCTTATAATTAAAGAACATCACAGAGAAGACGCAGCTAAGGCAGATATTTACCTCAAGCAGCTTTTCATTTAGTCGTGTCTGAGCTGCATTCAAATCTTCTTGAGAGACTCTTTGTTGCCAAGCAACATGAACCTGAGGTACTTTCTGGCATTCCAGTTATAGAGTTCCCCCTTCAGGCTTTGACAATTCATATCTCGAGATATATACCCTATCTTTTGACCTCAACAAAGTCGATCTTCAAAATTAGAACCCTGCTCTGAGATGTTCTGCTGATAGCAGTGGTGCAGGACCTAAGAGGGATTTTTGTCTGTGATTCACATACAGTAGGTGTCTATTCCCTAAAAAGAAAGGAAATCATGTTCGACAAAAAAAAAGTTCAAATCTTCAAAGTGCGATACTAAAAACTCTAAAAGAAAAGAAAGAAAATTGTGTTTTTTTCATTTTCCTCTCATGTGTGAGGATCTTGTTTCTTTCCTCTGGCATCAGGTTTGCCACTAAAACTGTTTCTCCCTGGCAGCGATCCAGACTGACATGGATGAGGCTAAAGAGCGTGACTGTCCTCGAGGAGAACTGTGTTCAAAAGTGACAGTTTTGCCAACACTCGCTCTCACTCTTGTGTTAGGAGGGGGTCAGGAGATGAACCAGAATCTGATGGAATGAGGAGGGGGGGCATTGTTGGAAAGTGTCCAGATTAATTAGTAGACATTTGAGAGTACAGACTCTGACAGCCAGCCTCTCTCTCTCTCTCTCTCTCTCTCTCTCCCTCCCTTGACGATGGATGCCATCACGGCTGGATGATATCTATCTGTGGGATCTTTTTTTTTTTTTTGGGGGGGGGGGGGGGGGGGGCGGCCCGACTGGCAGGATTTATCGAAGGATTTTTTTTTTTTTTTTTTTTTTTGCAGCTTACCTGCTGAATCTGTAAACAACATTGATCACTCTCACTGACGCAGCTTTTACAAATGACTGCGGTTTCTAAAAATGACAGATCATTATAATAAAAGGTGCAGGGGGCAAAAGGGGAGGGGGAGGGTGCTAATATGTATCACAGCCTACAGATAAACTCAAATAGATTCTGAACAGCATCATTGATTTCCAATGCATCATCAACAGGAGGACCAACAGCACTGTAGATGAAAGGAGAAGAGCGTTGAAAAAGATGTACTGGAACGAGGGGCGACATCCACACTTAAACGGAACAGATTTTGTAGTTGCTTTATTTCTGCATATCAACTTCTTCATCTTTGAATGTGGCATTTTAATACTGCACGGTGTTGAAACTCATAACATCTGGAAAGATACAGAAGCTGATATGTTTTTTTCAACGTCAGTGACATCATTTGCAGAAGGAATATATTTCAACACACAAAAAAAAATGACCAGACATAGATGCATGGTATAAAAATAAAAACAAAAAAAAAGAGATCCACTATATGTAAGGCGTCTCTGTAGCCTTTAACAGAAGCCTTGAGAAGTAGGCCAGTCTTGTTTCCCCCTGTATGCAGCCAAATGAACTATAATTGCCAGGGGAGTTGGAAATCAAACGGGATGGTGAAGATGGGAAGAGGAAAAAGCTCATTCAGTACTCCGATCAACACAGTGATGACTGGCAGGTCATTGTTAACATTCAGAAAACAAACAACACCAGCATAAAGAGCCTTGTTTCTTTACAGGGCCAAATAACAATGAGATTGAAATCACCGGGGACCAATGATATAACCGCGTAGGAGTGTAACTCGGCGATAGGCTTGGAGATTTTAAGATCGTTTTGATAATGGAAATGCTTCAGCCTGAAACAGATCATATTAAAAGTCACTGAATGAAGACGCTTTATACAGTGTATGGAAGATTTAGCTTGTGATCTTGAAAGTAGGTCACAATGTGGTATAAGAAGGAAGGTACCCATATTCAGTACAGTGTGGGGAGCTCATGTGTCTCCATATGATTGATCCAAAATTAACTTTACAGCAAGGTCTTTTTTAATTGTATTATTTGTGTGTTTATGTATGACAATATTATAAAAAAAAATCATTTGATTGTAGTGGGCAACATTATATGGACCTCACCATATAACTCACCCTGGCAGTAATGAGCTGTTGAGCTGCAGCAGGTGCTGCTGATCATCAGTCCTTGATGAGCTGATCATCAGCAGGTGGACAGACCTCTATAGACACAGACATGAACAGTGGTGTTAAGCAACTGTTGCAACTGTTGCTACAAAGCAAGTTCTTTGGTTGAATCTGTAAGAACATGCTCAATGTGACTGACAGCAGAATTAGAAGAAGACTAAGATTTAGATTGTGACTTTGAAGGTAGGTCACAGTGTGGTAGAAGAAGGAAGGTACCCACATTCAGTGCAGTGTGGGGAGGTTGTCCCTCATGGAGACCAGCAGGTGTACAGACCTCTATAAAAACAGATGTTTTTTGCTGCTCTGGATCATTCAGGTGTGTGTTAACACAATGGCAAGAGGGAAAGACAGAAACAATGGTGTTAGAGAAGAAACTGTTGCTGCAAAGCAAGAGTTATTTTTCTAAATTTGCAAGGACAAATTCCCAAGATCCAAGAACCTACAGTGCTCACTGAGCATGCTCAGTGTTAATGTGACTGACAGAAACCATTAGAAGAAGACTGAACAAGACTCTTCTGTGTCTAAAAAGCATCATGAAGCAGGACTGAGGTTCACTAACTGCATCTGAACAAACAACACTTGTTGAACAATATCCTATACAATAACTTATTATAACCCCGGTGCAGGCAGAGCCATACAGAAGTATCTTCAGCAATCACTGAAATGTCTCACAGTGATTTTGCCTCAAGCCTCTAAGAGAGCTGTAATCCAGTGTGACATGTTCTCCAGAACAAGTAGTGAATGAATAATCCTGCCATTTTGATACGTGAGGCCCTGTTCTCCCCACTCTCTTGGGATCTAAATTATTAATACAAAGATGTTTGAAGTTGGTCAAACATTGAGCATTTGTCCAGAGTCCATTTTCACAAACATTGCACACTAATTTCAGTTTAAGTGTTTGTATTTGTTGTCACTGGCATTGCCTTTTGTCTGTATCATTGCCACAAGAAGAAAATAACTTTAGCAATAATCACATTAGCCTAGCTCTCCTCTGTCAGCAGTAGGTTTTGGAACATTTTTCATTTGTAGAAACATACATACATTATTGGACTAATTCCAATGATTTTTGTACCTATTAATCATTTACTTAACTTTGAAATGAAGCAATGAGTCAAAAATTTTTGTGCAAACGGGAGTCAATTTCCCTTTTTATGAAAATTGTATGGGGGTGGAATTTGAATATAATTTACTTGTTTTCCATCTCTCCATATTTTTACTTTGCTTATGCGGTAACCCCACAAGGGCAGCAGCAGAGAAGACCACATCTCCCTCTCCTCCATCTCATCTGGCACCTGTTAAAGTGGAGGCGCAGCGACACTCCAAACTCCTCACTGAGCACCTCGGCCCATCTCTGAAGAGAGAGAGGCTGTCCACAGTGGAGGAAACTCATTCCAGCCACTTGAATTGCCCACCTCATTTATTCAGTCACTATACCCACACGCTTGTGCCTATAGGTAAAGCTAGTGATGTATATTGACTGGTAAATTGAGAGCCTTGCCTTTTAGCTCACCACAACAGACTAACAGCACAGTGCACATCACTGCCTGCCAACCCTCCACTCCATTCACCCTTCACAAGACCTTATACAACATTTGAGGCAGTAACTCATCCCTCAAACTAGAGAAGGCTTTCCACCTCTGTCTGGGTGAGGGCTATACCCTCTGATTTAGAGGTGCACATTCTCATTGAAGCCACTTTGCACTCAAAAGCAACTTTCTCCAGTGAGAGTTGGAGGTTGATGAAGCCTCATCATCTGCAAAAAAAAAAAAAAAAATGGAGACAGGATGTTGAGCCACCAAACTAGACCCCTTTTGCCCCTTTGACTGCACTGAGAAATTCAGTCTATTAAAATATGAATTGAATGTGTGACTAAGACGAGCCCTGATGGAACCTTACTACCAACAAAGGAAGCTCCTGCTTGGATTGAATGGCACATGGCAACAGGCAAAGTGTAGGTGCTACCCCATAGGATACCCCAAATACACAAAGCACACAAGTTTAAATTATCATCCATTATTTTATCATCCCTTTCCCGGTATTACAATGTCACAGGGAGGCTGGAGTCAGCTATCAATGTGTAAGAGGTGGATACACCCTTGACACACAAAGAACCAAACAACCATTCACACTCACACCAACAACCAACATAAAGGAGGAACAAAAAGCCGCCTGGAATATAACCAGGGGCGGGAACTACTTTGAGTGACAGCAGGTGCCACTAAAGCTGTCAATCAATTGAACATTAGCTTCACTTATTGTCTTCAGCAAACAATAATAACCATAAATACAGATTGTTAACAAGAATACATCTGGAGGGATTATAGGATGGATATTTTAATAATTACAAGATTAAAAGATTGACTTCAGGCTTAATGTCCCACTTGTTCCTCTCACAGAAAGAACATGACTGTTGTCATAAAGGGTGAGCACTTACCACCTCAAAATATTTAGCTGCAGTTTTACATGCAAATGAACAGCTGTGTTGATGGATCTGCTTTTCCTGCATTTGTTGACCTTGTCGGGGAAGTGTTTAAACATGCCGCATTTGTTTCACTTAGTAAAGCAGGGTGCCATTTGGGAACGGTACTGAGGCAGACTGTGTGTGTTAGCTTCATTAATGACGTGAGGTGTGGTGGATGGCTGGGGGGAGGTCATACTTTTTTTTTGTATAGAGAGATCTACATGACTCTGATTGTCAGATACTTAGCGGTGCTGGATAACAACAACAAAAGAGTCATTTAAGAAAAAGGGAAAAAAGAGTCTGCAGTGAGCTGATCCTCCCACTCTGAGCCCAGCAGCAGCTCTTTCCAGCTAGTTGCTTTCCACCTACTCAAGACAAGCAAGCTTGGCTCTCTCTCTCTCTTTCTCTGTAGCCTTAGCACAAAGACAAATGGCTCCTGTAAATTACCTAAAGACACGCTGCCAATAATGGCAGTGTAAGCATTGCAAGAATGATGCACTGTAAGCTAAATCAATCTGAACAACACTGTTAAGTGAGGAAAACTTTTCTCCAGTAGGCAGTATACTTTTTAAGGAAAAGGAAATCATTCATTACTTTCATCATTTAGTTCACAGTAGAGTTGATTTTAAATATCTTTAATTGATTTGAAATTACAATGAATTAATTAAAAAGGCTCTTTATGTCTCTTCTACCAAGAAATGGAAGCAGTGCAGATATGTCCTCTTGACTTTAAGGTGCCATTAATAGGTTAATCCATCAATCAGGATTATGGTCCTCGCAAAGAGCCGACAGTCTGGGTAATGGTGGCTTTTTCTTTTTTTTTCCTTGAAATATGAATATTATTTCACTCGTCAGGGTGAAGCATGAGAGTATTCTAGTTGGTTGTCTGTGATTATCCACCCTGAAGAATAGTAATTCTAATCTTAAGGAGCACCCAGTAAGAAGCTGTTCCATCTAAACAAAGTTTGACGTTAACCCATATGAAAATGTAATTTCTGACATCATACATACATCTCCTAATACCCAGATATTCTGAAGATGTATATGTCATGCTGATTACTCACTTTATCATGGAATAACGTCTGTGACAATGCCACATAGATGACAATTATTGCGATGTACTATGGTCTGCACCTAGATGTTGGCTCACAGATTAGCAGCACTGTAATACTGTAATACATATGCATGCTATTAGTTCTAAATATTTCTATTTTTCTTTTTTTATTCCTGTCCATATGTACATATCAACTGTACAGTATGTATGGGGGCGACCAAGACATATGGAGGTAGACTGCATGGTAGCTGGAGAGGTGCCAATTCATCTCCGAGATACTGCTGAGATGCCCTTGAGCAAGGCAGCCCCCACTCATCCTCGCCTCTGAACATAGGTGTGATGTGTGTACTGTAGATGTGTGTGCATGGGAATGAAGTTAATTCTCCTCTGGGGTCAGAATAGTATATTAAATTTAAAAAAAAATCTACACACCGTAATGACTCTTGTTCACTTACTTTAACTGACTTTGTGTTTTGTGTTATAGTATCTAGTTGAGTATACATTACAATGTTTTGTTTCTGTTGTATCTATTCTTTTCTTTTCTTAACTTTATTTTTGGTCTCGTCTTGAATTTCCCTCAATAAAGTATCTATCTGAACAGAATAGAAGCAAGTGATGTTTTTGATCACACATTGCCTGTGTGTAGTAAAGACTAGATGAATAATATCACATCTATATGTTAGTTAAAAAACCTATTTCAGCTTTAGTCTGAACCAGCATCATTAAACGGGTGTAGCTTTTGTGGGGAAAGTGTAGTTTCTACCCGGTTGGCCTCATCACATTTCAGGATGTCCTCTGGAATGGTTTCAGCACCACCCTCACACTCTCATCTTCTCTCAGATAAATTGGCTGCCAGCCAGCTGGTCTGGATCATTCCATTCTAAATGAAGAGTGAGACAGAATAGACGGTCTTGTCAATTTGTTCCCAATATCCTGGCTCACAGCACTCCGCGACCTGCCCACTTCAATCCTCCGTGCCATTAAGAGCATCTCAATCCATGCACAAAGGAGTGCAGCTATTAAAGCCATGTCATGTCAGAGCGTTTAATTAATAGCATATAAAAATTAAAACCTATACCTATGGTGATGTCAGGTGAGAGCCTTTATTAGACATGATAGAGCAAGCTTTATTATATAGAGGAGGGAAAAAAGTGGTTTACTGCATAGAGGCTCCAGCATATAGCTGTCACTTCCCCATTTCATTCAAATAAATGCTCCTGGGGCTCCTCCAAACACCGTGTCTTCATCACTTTGGAGACTGTTTATGGCAGTTTAGCAAATGGTGGCAGTGCCCAGACAGACAGGGGGAGTTTAGAGCTGGAGAAATGAGTGCCATTCCTCCAACAACAACAACAAGTGATATAAATGCTGACAATGTAATTTAAAGGCTTGCGTAACCTTTGGCGAGAGACAAGTGCTCCCCAAATAGCTTTGCTGACAAAACAATCTGCATCCACCTTGATTTGTGTAAGGCCATTTTGTTTGTGTTTTTTTTTTTTTTTTGTCGTGGACAAACACAACCTGTACAGAGAGATTAATGAGTTAATCCGAGCTGTTCCCTCCCTGTTAAAGAATCCTAGGTAGACTGAGACTGAGGGAGGGACAGGTAATGCTCACCTGTGTGGGAGGAGCTAATTTGATAAAAGGCAGTGTGCTCTCCACAGACCTTCCTTTGTTCTCAGCCATGCGGCCACACCAGTAAGTT
>JAVQJX010084618.1:0-15655 GCA_036025115.1 Ambassis agassizii
GTTTCAGATGAAAAAAAAAAAAAAAAAAACGGCTCATCATTGAAGCTCATTTTTCGTCAGCTGCCAGTGTTTAGTTTGTGTAATTGTCGGGTTTATTCTGACAGTTTAAACCTCAATTACCACACAGCGTCATTCACTGACTCGCTGCCTACAAAACTGCCGTCATCATTTTGTAATTCATCACATGGGATGTGAGTTGACGCCCTCTTAGAATAACAATAAATCTTACTGAGAGCTGTTTCACTGTCTAAGACTTTTAATTATTAGTTGTAATGTGAAATACAGTAACTCAATTATTTTTTCATGAAAATAATAATCTGATGAGCAAACACATGAAATCACAGAAAAACAATGAATGCAACAATTAACATGCAACTGTGCAATAAATCAGGCTGCAGTGACTTCTACCAAATTAAACTGACAAAATGAACTTTAAATGGTGAATTTATCCCCCCCCCAAAAAAACAAAAAACTCCAATGACAACGGTGGCCTCAAAGGCAACATCATTTTATTTTCCTCTGTATGGCATTCTGATGGATTGTGAGTCAGACAAGGGTGTATTAAAGAGATGAAAGTCAGCCAGTACAAGTTCAGAGTAGGGAGGGTAGACAGACAGGTTTTCTCTACATATGAAGTGGTCACTGTGAGGGCATTTGTGTTTTCATTTGTCAAGATTCTAATTCAGCTTTTTATTGTGATTAATACATCATCAATAATCTGTTTCTGTCCTGCAGGATGATGAGGACTTTGAAACTCCAAAGAAAAAGTGGCCCACTGTAGATGCATCTTACTATGGAGGAAGAGGAGTAGGGGGAATCAAAAGGATGGAGGTGAGACGGTGCTAATGCTAATGTCACTGGAGATGAGTCTAAAAACTGCTGCATTGTCTTAAGTTTCTGTAAAGGTTCATATACAGTGTTTTGCTGACTGCTATTAGGTTCGCTGGGGTGAGAAAGGCTCCACAGAAGAAGGAGCCAAGCTGGAAAAGGCCAAAAATGCCAAAGTGAAGATGCCTGAGCAGGAGTACGTGCCACCTCCACCTCGGGTTCTCAACAACGGCATGCACAAGCCTCCGGGGCCGCGCACGTGGTACTCACCAATCAAGGTATCAGAACCAGCAGGCAGGAGGAAGCAGGAGGTCTCCACTGCATCACATTAAAAAAACAAATAACATGAGACTTTTAAAACTTCAGTGCTGTGTGTGTGTGTTTGAACACTGAATACATCTCAGCCTATATTTCATTTCTAAAAGCATTCATGATTGTTTAATAGCCCTGCTGGGACAAATGCCCTTTTTCAGCTGTTAGCATGAGTGCTGCATGACGTACAACATCTGCTCTAAATTACTCCATGCTAATCTGGCTGAGGATGTGTAAGTAATAGTATTATTAAAATGTTGTACTGAAAGCAGCTCGAATTGTGTTAAGGTAATAATAGTTAGGTGACTACTGGCACACAGTCCAGTCCTCCAGGGCCAGCATGGGGTTAAAGGAGTCATTCTGAAGCCTTCCCAGTCAGCAGGGGATGGCTAATAGAAACCAGATCCTGTAGCAATGACCTCCAGGGAGAAGGACTGCACAGCCAGCAGTTTTTGGGAAGAAAAACAGCTGCATTTTCTGCTCTTATCCTCAAAGTATTTGCTGTATAAGAAAAAAAAAAAACAGTGAAGCGTCACAATTAACTGAAACTGTTACAGGTTGTCACTTTAAAAGGATGGAAAGAATGAGATATTACAGGTCGCCTTATAGCAGCTGGAGTGAAGTACACAGTATGAAGGGCTCGATATCTCGTTTGTCCCTGGATAAGTTCAGATTTCTTTTGTTTCCACAGAGCAAACTGGATGCATTGTGGGTGCTTTTAAGGAAAGGCTATGACCGCGTGTCTGTAATGAGGCCTCATCCAGGAGACAAGGTAAGAAAAGCACAGCGATGGGCATGCATCATTAATCAGCCTGATGTAAAGTATTTGCAGTTTTAAGATTAGATTTGGGGGGAAAAAATACTTCTTTATCTCCAAAAGATGAGAAAATAGCCCGGCTGTAAGCAATGAAGAGTGCACGAGGAGACAGCTTGTGGTGAGTTGGGATTCAGCGTCTCTGGCTGCAGTACGCTGGAATGCAAAGCCGTCTGCTGGAGTCATTATAAGACAAGGCAAATGTAATTCCTAAAAGGCCGGCTGTAGTGGGGGGGTAACAGTGCGATGACCTCCATAGTTGGCAGCAGACATGCAGCATGACACCGCGGGCGCTACAAGTGGTGAAAAATGAGTCTGAGGGAATTCTGTACACGCTCATGGCTCCAGGAAAATATTTATGTAAGAGCTGATGTGAAACCATTACCTTCACACTATTGTGCTAACAAGTATTTGGCATTGTGGTAAGTTTACTGAATGAACAGCCAACCCAGACAGACACCTTACGCTAACAGACAGCCTTTAAATACAGCCTAAAGAAAAAGCACTTTCTATTCTCGGAGCTGTATTAGGTGGCACACAGCTGTGTTGACAGAAGAATATCCAGCTGAAATTGGCACATGAAACGATGCTCATGAAACCGTGACTTAAGGATGAGATCATTTCAGACGCTGCGTCCTGCAGGAGTCCATTATCCCGGGGTAAAGTCTGATTTATTTGGGACTTGCTGTGAGCTGCAGTCTCTCAGGCTGATTGTGAGGAAAGTGTGTGTTAAATTATGCAATAAATGGTGCATATACCTGTATGTGTAGGTTGATATTAGCATGATAATTTGATGCATTAAGGCCTAGTTTTACACAAAGGATTTATAATTCAGAACACTAAGAAAGCTCTAGTATAACAATTACACTATAATTAAAAGCCTAGTGGGTGGTAATAGTGCCACCTATTGGTGAAGTTACAGACTACAACCAACATGTTTCTCCTCCTCCTCCCTGCGCTGTTTTCCTGCACAACAATATCACCAGTTCCACAATTATATTTCCTGCTTGTCTCCTTTAAAGTATACAACCAACACACAACTCTCTAATTAAACTGTGGTACTCTTCCTCATCATAAAAGCGCATCGTTAGTGAACTGGGGAAAAAAAAGAACTTGGTTGTTGTTTCCTTTGCAGTAAACAGGCTTGTTCTGATTACAATTAGGAGTCTCTTGTCAAGGCCTTGTTTTTATAAGCCACTTTAAGTGAGTGCAGTGGTGAGGAGGAGACAGAAACCTTTAACATGTCAAATATATTCAGGCCACAGTGCTTTTGGTAAAGAACCAAGAGTGGCCAGAACAGCAGGTTACTGCTACAGAATGTTTATTCTCAAAGGTTATTTTGCCCCCATGTTAAATGAGAGGCAGAGCTGTAACTCCTTATCCGTCCTCTGCAGCAGTCAGTCCCTTCAGTGCAGCTGCTCCAGGGGTGTAGCTTGTTTCTGGAATATGAGAGTGTCTCTTGCATGACCTCACTTTTTGGTTTGGGTGGAGGGAAAGTGATGGCAGGTTAACTTGTCCAGCTGAGTATTTGTATAGCCACTCACCAAAAGTGCGCAACTGTGAATCTTAGAAGTTTGTTGATTTTAAAACGTACGTAATGTAGCTGTGGGCGAGCCATACAGAAAAGTGAGACCCGGACTGTAATCTGCTGGGCTCATCAGTCAATTTGTAACAGAAAGCAGCAAGGGACAGTTTTATATCTTTGACTAATTCAGCTGTCAGAGCAGGAAACATGTGCATTTTGTCAGAGAAATAAAGGCTTCATTTTCTAAACTCCAGACAATGAAATTCAAATGTCTGACTAAAGAGACAGTTGTCAGAATGAGAAAAGGAAAAAACAATCTGAAATTAGTTTATATATCTGTCCTGGTCTTAATTGGACTCAGCTCATTTTCCTTTACTGCATGTCAAATATGCAGTAAGAGGAATAAATGAACCCTCTCAATATTTAGCATTAGCTGCACTGGTAGTTTCTGAGTGGATGAAATTTGCTTATGCTACGTTGCTAGCTAAAATAAAATGTTACAGTCTTTAGTTTTAATTTAACTGAACATATTTGTTTGTTTTTCATTTCAGGGCCGCTGCATGAACTTCACCCGTATAAAATCTCCTCCTCCTCGCTACCCAAACTTCAACCATCATCCATCTCCTATCTACAACCCTCCCAACAGGACGCCACCTGCACCACAAGGCACTCTCCCACCAACCCCCAGCAGCCCACCATCATCTCTGTCCTTCTCCTTTTCCACCCTTCCATCCCTGCCTCCAACACCTCCTCCTAATTCCAACACTCCCTCGCCTGCCCTTACTCCTCCACCTTACACGCCACCTCCCACTCGGGCTCTTCCTCCGACCACTCTGCACATACCTGCGCCACCGCCGCTGCCACCCACCCCTCCACCATGCCCCTCTCCAGCTGGCTCCCTGCCTCCTCCTCCTCCACATGGACCTCCTCCTGGACGAGCCCCTCCACCTGCCCGTCCACCGCCTCGCCCTGACCTGTAGAGCGCCGGCATGAGACAGGATACAGTCACAGAGGATTTTAAAAGGCAACACGTAGTCCCATCAGTGTTTTAGGGGGCGTGTGCCTTTGTGCCGTGCTCAACAGGCTGCGGCGATTCTGCCTTGTGAAGAGGAAGAGCGAAGACTCTTTTTCAGCTATTTGTCTACAGAGACTTCTGTACACATGTAGCTCAACAGTGCAATTGCTTGGATGCTTGAATTGAACAGACATTATACCTATAAATGAGGTCATGCAGGCCGGCTGAAAAACATTTGCCTCCATGGTCCTCAGAGGCGCACAAGACTGGGTGACCAAGAAGAGGAACAACAGCTTGTATTAATGCCTCTGTGCGTACACCCTGAGCAAGGAGCACAGCTGTGTTCACACCGGTCATGACACTAAAATATGCCTATAAGTGACTCACAAGACTCACAATGAAATGCAGCAGATTTAGGATGATGTAAAGGAACCTCTGAATTCTTGAATGTTGAGAAATTGCATGCAACAGTGCTTGAGTCAACAGTTTTTTTTTTATAACTTTTGTACTTGTTTTATTCAACATAGATGCTTTTTAAAAAAAAATTTTTTAATAGATCACATTCTTTTAATTCTGAGGTAAGACAAGTAATCTGTGCTGATACACAGTGAGCTCACTGAAACAGCTATGTAACATATCTGAAGATATTTTACTACAATATTCAATCAGCCAGCTAATGTGAGTCAAAGACAGCTGTTTTTTGTGCTCATCAGAATAAACAATAAAACACGTTTACTGCTATTGCTATAGCTGAAATGACCCAACTGACGTGATCTCTAGAAAAAAAGTCCTACTGCACACTTTTTTTTTTACATCGCACACACACGATTAAAAATCCAAAATCATGTGTACAGACACCTACAGTTTATATGCTTGATTCAAAAGGCAAGGAAACAATTATGAGTATGAAACTGTCTTCCTGCACTTTAATGACTTGCAATGATTTACTTCCTGACAAAGAAGCCATATGTTTGTTGTCTTAGCTTTCATCAAGAACACATTGTACACATTGAAAGAGTCACTTTTTATCCACCTTTTTAAACTCTTGTAGGGAACTTTGCACAGAAAACAGCCTCCCAAGAGAAGTCAGACATAAACCACCAAACTATATGGACATATCAAAATATGAAAACAATATGCATCTTTTCAGACTATAAAAATGCAAATGCAATGTGTGCAAAGGCAGGGCTCCTTTAAAAAACTCCCACACACTCCCTGAGCAGTTGACCCTGGCCATCTGTTATAAAAATGGAGGTGCACTGACTGATATGTTGCTGTGTTCACACAGTGGAGAGCACAGAGCACCTCACTCAGTCACAGAGAGAGAGAAAAGAATATACAACGCTACAACGGATAACTAACTCCAGATGTTCATATGTTGCATTATGTCACATGCACGAACGGAGTGAGCTATCTTGGAAAATATTAGACACAATCTAATCCTCAGGAAATGTGGACAGGCTGCAGGAAAGGCATGCTGGTGCTGATCGCTCATGACATAATTTGGGGACAATGGTGAGGACAGAGCGGGATAACGAGCTGTAGTTTTATAACAAAGTCTGTTTTTTTTTTTTTTGCTTATTTGAAGTTGACAATGTGCAAGAAGTTTATGATGCGGGGCAGTTTTCAGTGGCTTTCACATGTCAGACTGACTTAGTGCAAAGATATCTTAACTTGCAGGATTTTCTTTCACAATATGGCACAGATGTTCAACATATACTGCACGACATAACACTGACTGCATCACAGACTTCTATGACAAAACATTCAGCTACAGCAGGCATTAGTAAGGACTCTGGGTGGTTCCTTTTCATAAATCCCAGAACTGAAAATATTGTTTTGAGTCTTTGCCAACACTTAAGTCTAACTTTATGAATCCAGCTGGGCCACAGTGTCCTGAATAGAACTGAAATGTGAGTATTTGGAGAAATCTAGTCTATTTGTTAGTAAATGCTTAGGATTTTATCCTGTTTATGATAATTAGGGAACTTTCTTTCAAGGAGTTTTCATGAGCGAGCAGCAGGAAATTCAATAAATACCAGGTGTGTCTGCTGCCTTGATTGCCTCTTGCACTAACACACACATACAAACACATGCCGTGCTGCCAATTCAAGGTGGATTTACCTCAGCTAATTGCTTCCTTAAGAGACAAGACGCTCCAATATTCACTTTTTGTGCGGATGAATGTGGTGAAACATGTTTATCCTAATGATCATGCCAAACGTCTGGCTGCATGGAGGAGTACACTGGTACAAGTATTTCAAAAAGCTGGTTATCCTCCTATTCTCATAAACATTAGATAAGCAGGTCACAGTAGTTTCGCTGTGATTCCAGTTCTGGTCTTTTCTGAACAGACTTCTGGTTTTGGCTCATTAAATACAGTAGATTCATCCTTAATGTGGCTTACTGGGTTTAAAAGACCAACATCACCAAAAATCCTGAGCCAAATATCTTCAGAATAAAAACATGATTCAATTAGTGACACCTGTTCACAGTGATTGACTCTCACTTGAGCTTAAAGCTGCTCTGATGCTTTGAGTTTTGTTCAGACTGGTGAAGGACCGGACAGCGGACGCATAGAGGAGGTTACCTGAAACACTTCACATGATGTTCTTTGTAGATGGAAGACTACCCACTGTGCTCCATACGGTTGGACTGCTCTTGGTCAGAGTCATTACAGTCTTGTGCAGTTCCTCTTCAGCTGCATGTGAAGCCATTGTTGCGGTTAGTAAGTGCAATGAAATCCTTCTGAAAGCCGCACTCGCTTTCACCAACAGCTTAGCTCTTTACCTCTCTGTTATGCTGAGGTTGAACGCATTCCTCAGGCTCACGCTGGCAGGTGTGCTCCTCTTGGATCGACGTGGACCCTCGAGCTCCTCCACCTGGACTTCATCACAGAGCTGCAGAAACAACAGCTGCTCTGCTCTTTGCTGTGGAGGAAGGAGATCTGTAGAGTGGTTAACGTCATGGCTTCAGACAGTGGCTATGCTATGCAGACACTCACCCTCCATTGGTCTGACCATCCACGCCCTTGTTAGTGTGGTAGTACCTGTCATGTTGGCTGTATGCTGTAACGTCAGATCCAAGATCTCCACCATTAATGCATTATGTGACTGCATCAGACCATTCGTGTCAATTTGTCATGCCTTTGTTGGTAATCTGTTGTCACTTTAAGCAGCTTTCTTATGCACCAATTTTTAATGTTTTAATACAGTTGTACATACACATTTCAACTGTTTATAATAAATGAATGTAAAATATTTGCTGACTTATACCAGGTGTACTCCTGAATCACTGCACCTGCTCATTAAATGACCCAGAACACTTCAAGAAAGGAGTACTTGACATTTTATTGCATGAGTTCTGCTAATAAATAGTGTCCCACTCCCTTAGTAACCCCACAGCTTCAACCAGATGGTACCAAGATTAGGTGCAGCATCTTTTGTCAATGCATCCATGTAGAAGAAGAAGTAGAAGAAACAAAACAAACAAAAGTACCTGTAACAACATTATCCAGTTTTCAAACCCTTTCACTGGCTCAGGCGCACAATGTTTGGGAGGGGAAAGGGGGAGGGGTGGAAACATTAAGGCTTGATTGCAAAAGCAAGATAAATATCTTCAAAACTAAAATATGTGATAAAAACTACCCATTATTTTTTTTTACCTCTTAACTATGTGTACAACATCACTCTTTTCTTGTTTTTTGGATAAGACGTGGGAGCACAGGCACACAGCTGGAATCTGACTCCGCCTAAACATCGACAGTACGGCATACTGCCTTTGGGCTTCAAATGACACAGTCATATGACACGGTCTACCAGCATCAGTACAGGTTTGTCTACAAATACATTGAATGAACATGTATAAAACATACAGTTTATGTTTTGGTTTGTCAAAGCCAGAAATATTTTTTTTTTGGTGTAACCCATTCAACCAATAGTAACATTCACTTTTTGAACAAGTAACTTCAATAATATAAAACATAGAAAACAAAGAAACACACAGAAAACACACAGAAAAAAAAGAAGAAATAAACTACAAATGGTCCCAATATTTCAGCTGCAGAATTCATGGTGGCAGGGTGTGGGATAACAACGCTGTGCAAATTCTACTTTTTGATTTCACTTCCACTTAAAGTTTCATTATAACAGGAGACTAGAAAGAAGCTACAAGGTCTCTCTTTGCTAGACTACTTAAGAATCTAACAATCAACTGTACACAAAGAGCATTAACAGTAACAGGGGAAAACAGAAACCTGTGAAGCTAATGAAGCCTCTGGTGTAATCGATTCATTAAACAAGGCTTCATCTCATTAATGCAGAGCAGGGTTTGTATACAAAAGCGAGCTTCTCATTTTACACAGTTGTGCATTTGTACGTTTTGACACGGCTCCTGCAGTACACTGTGTGTCCTCAGAAGCACATCCAAGAGGAAAACCGAGTCAAAACTGGCAAACTTCGCTACAATTATGAAGAAGTGATGACCTGTGGCTTGGAATGATTCAAGACTGTGGTTTACTTCAACTGTGGAGTAAAGACACTTCAAATGATTAGCTGCCAAAGAAAAGTATCCCAACTAACCTACAAATCATTGCACTAAAAGAGAAAATGAGCCGAGCTTCTGTCAGAAAGCAGCTTCAGCATCAGATCCCAGAGAGACTAATCAGTAAACATGGAGGGTTTGCTTCCAACGTTTGAGCGTGAAAAGGAAATGGTCAGTTGCTACAGATTCACAAATACAAGACTGATTAAGTTATGTGGGCCCACCCCTGCCACCATAGACAAAACAACTTATCTAAAAAATGATATGACAATCATGCCCAAGATTTCTGAGGATATAGACAGTGAAAAATGGCAAGATACACAACTGCTGAGTCAAAGATTGCATTAAAAAGAGCCACGACAGGAGACGCACAAACAGGCCTTCGTCTTAGTTTCCTCATTCAGACGTCACGTTCTTGGTGTTTGTGTGAATGTGTGTCTGCCAGGCTTCCGTTTAGGTGATGATGGGTACGTTTCACTCGACTGTCACAGACTTGGCCAGGTTTCTTGGACAGTCCACCTGTATTTAAATAGGAGAAGGTCATTCACAAAAACAACTAGAAATGTGGACAGAAAGTAATAGAGCGTGTCTGCTATTCACTAAATGCAGCTGTCAAACTATCAAGTATAATTTACTTAAGTCTTAACAAACACACTTTCATGTGCGAGCCAACGATATGGCAGTTTGACAGGAATGGTTTTAGAATTCCTGAATTCCTGGCCCGGAGGAGTGCTCATCACTCAAAAAATGAGGGTAGGCGTGCAATGGAACTGTGTGCTTGTAAATGTTTGCTTCTACTGGACTGCTCTGTCAGGTCATCTCTCTGAAGTGCATCAACACTCACTATATTTACACACTGTTTAGTTTGACCTTTAACGTTCTGCAATTCAGCAAATTTAGACAAGTACACAAAGATGCAGCAGCTAGTCACACTCAAAGAAGAAATAGCACATATAATGGTAAGAGACTGCATGCTTTGCCAACATTTATCAGAGAAATGAACACTGACTCATCTGACTTTGTGGACAGATGGTTTGCATGTCATTGTAATTCTTTCAACATGGCTGCTAACCTCACTGTCAGTATCATCTCCACTACGATGCTGTGCAAGTTGACATCCTTCAGAAATTAGGTTAGTAAGTCAGTTGAGAACACCATGACTCACATGTAAACAGTGTGTGTTTATTTCTGTCGGAGGCTCTTCAGTGTGCGCTTATGCCAGATAATCAAGAACAAAGTGTGCAAAAACACTTGGTTTACTTTCTGATAATAGAGCTAAAATGGCAACTCCAGATTAAAGAGTGAAGACGTGGAGCCTGGGAAACAGTGAGATTATAAGTAAATGCTTCAATTATCAGTTGTGGTTGTGTCTAAAGGGACGGTACTTACGTCGTAACCTCGGAGGACAGCCAGGTGGAAGGACAGCAACTGCAGAGGAATGACGCTCAGGATGCCCTGCAGGCAGTCCACGCAGTGAGGCACTTTGATAGTGCGACTGGAGTTTTTAATGGTCTCGTAATCATCTTTGTCACAGATCACAATCGGACGCCCCTGTAAATCAAACCAAAGGCTTTACATGTCACTTCAATGTGGCTCACTAAAGGCTGAATAGCTGCTTTTTTTCCCTCCTTCTGTTGATTTTCACACCTCTTAAACCCACATCTGCTGCAGATTACTGTCAGCGATGATGTCACGCTGAACCAACCCCTCCCTTTTATTAACTGAGGTGAAGGAGCAGAGCTATGAAAATTAATCTCAACAAATGTAATGTAAATGTAAAAAAATGTAACACTGAACAGTATGTTTGGACTTTGTACACTTGACAGCACCATTTGTTTTTCATGTGTTCATGTGGATGCCAGCAAACAAACAACTGATGCTGCAATGTTTCCATACCAGAAGATATAGGGCTTACCTGGCGGGCAACAACTTGCTGCAGTGCGTTCTGACATTTGACATAGGTGTGGTCTCTCATGATGATCATGATAACTGGCATCAGATTATCCACCAATGCCAGCGGCCCATGTTTAAGCTCTCCAGCAAGGATGCCCTCTGAATGCATGTATGTGATTTCCTTGATTTTCTACAGAGGATGATAAACAAGCTCACAGTGAGGTAATTGTGATTTGAATGCAATAAGAAAAAAAACTTGAATACTGTTACTGATACACACCAGTGCTCCTTCCAGGCAGGTAGCATAATGGTATCCTCTGCCCATGATCAGTACACTCTTCTGCTGGTACAACTCTGTCGCCAACTTCTGGATTTCATCATCCAAACTGAGGACTTCCTTGATCAGATCTAACACAGACAATAAAAAATTCAATACGTTTTTCCCCAAAAGGAGAATTTTAAGAGCAACAAAATGTTTTTTTATAAACTACATATCAGTTTCATATACTGTTACATGTTGGCCAGGGAGTGGCAAAGAAGCCAGACATTCCTCATTAGTTTACCCTGATGACATGCCATCATGTGCTTTAGATTGAGAGAACTCTGCAAAGGCCCACAGCCAAAAGCTACAGCTAGTCCTTCCTCTCCCTCTGCTTCTCTAATCTCTCTCTCTCTCTCTCTCTCATCACTTAGATTCCTCTTCAAAGATAAAAGAAGCAAACATGGTTTGGATACATTTGATCTTTTCCATCCTCACACATTCTAACCACACATGCAATCAGGATTTCCTTGGCTAAACCAGAGTACTCGTGGCACGATTTACCTGGAAGAACTCTCAGGCCCTGGATTATCTCACGGCGTCTGGGTTGCATGGAGATCCTGTCATCACACATCAGGAGTGCAAACATGATCAGGGCCACAAACTGACTGGTGTAGGCCTGCAAGACAAAAAAAACAAACAAAAGAAAATGCCTGTGAGTCCTCATTTCATATTACAGCCATTTATTGGTCTTAGAAATAGTTTTGCCATTTGTCACCACAATAAAGAGCCTTTCAGTGAAGTTTGTGAGGTCCTGTGCCTCTGATGTCTGTTTTGATAGCTTTGTCTCCAGCTAATAATCTGCACTATATTAAAAATGGCAGGTTTTAGTACACTATGCTGCATTAAAATGCATGCAGTTTTCCTCAGTCGAGCTGCCATTGCTCATCCTGAAAAACTCCATTAAGGAGCACGCTCTCTGATCGTTCTGGAAATGTCACCGCTCATAACCTCAGCACATCTGAGGCTGCGTGCCTGCCGTCATCACCGCCCACTCTTTCTCTGTCCCTTCATCTCAGAGCATGTTTGGAGGACTTCCATGCCCATTTGGGAGATTTAATCAGTGTTTGAAAGAAGCCAAGACAATTCACAGGACCCTCTGGACTCAGAACTGCCAATATGTAGGGCCAAGAAAATATCTGCAAAACCTTTAAACAGTTTTTTTCCTCCCCTGCCAGCACGCTAACCACAGTCCCTCCGATCTGACAGTCACTGCTGACAGCTTAGATGTGGCAACAGATTTTATCCACAGTAAAATGTGGTGTTCCTCTACATCTATGACTGAACAGTTCAGTTTTTTCCATGCAGGACAGGAAACTGTTAGCCTACAAACAATACCACATATACTGTATATGTAAATCTTGGTGAGTAACTTCTCTCAATCTGCAACAGAAAACACACTTTATGACTGTGTCGGCTCCCTATGTGCACTGTTATGCAATTCATGAAGCAGCCTTCTTCCATTAACTGTCTGTTGACCTGCCAGAAGGATTTGCCTTATGATAGAATCAAAGAGTCTGAACTTATTCCATGAATATTCAATGTGACCACAGTAATTGGAAAAATCTATTTGACTTTTTCCCTTGCTCTGCTTTCCAGTTGACGAAACTAGACTAAAAAAAAAACTCAAATTAGCATTAAACACAGAAACCAAACGGATTAATTTGGAGTCATTCAACAGTTGGGTGCAATACATGTTCAGTGATTTGATGTAAGTGTGCAGCATTTGGTGGAGGTGGGTGTGGGTGTGTGGCCCAGTCAGCCAAGCAGTAAATGATGGCGTCTCTGAGGCGTGCTCTGGGGCTTTGAAGCAGCGCAAGAGTCACTGAGCCAAGCCCAAGGGCTGGGCCAGGGGAGGACCTGCTCCACTCTCTCTCTTTCTATGCTCTCCAGTTAAAGGCTGGGGCTTTCACTTCTCAGCGCTGAGACCCAGCTGGCAGATCCTTTTGGTTATGAGAGTTAGAAGGAGGAGAGGTATAAAAACCAAGAATCCTAGCTTTACATGAGTCAAGATGAGAATATCAGGCATCATCAAATCCCTGTGGGATCAGAGTGGAGGATAATGTCAGCTTCCAAAAGGCAGGACCAGGCTCACAATGGAGTTTTCATCTGGGTTTCATTCTGAGTCAGCGGGCGCAGAGTTCATTTATAAGATGATGCAACAAACTGGTGTACATTTGCTTCAAGTGTAGTATCAACAACCCCCCACTCCCCAACCCCCCGAAAAAGCACATCTTTCTCCTAACTCAGGCTCTTATGCGTTACCTTGGTGCTGGCTACTCCAATCTCTGGCCCCGCATTGATATGGACTCCACAGTCAGTCTCCCTGGAGATGGAGCTGCCCACTGTATTGGTGACGCCAACCGTCAGAGCCCCCCTCTCCTTACAGTAGCGCAGGGCCAAAAGGCTGTCCGCAGTCTCTCCTGCAGGGATGGCAAACAAGCAAAATGACTCAATGCAACAGCAGCAGAGTATAAAGGTAAGAAAACTCGGCTGCACAGCAGAACTTTTAAGTTTAAAGTTTGAGAAGTAAATTGGGAAGACACTCCTATGGATGGAAAACATCAAAAATGTGCACAAGATTTAGTCCAGATGGCACTGGTCTCCGAACCTGACTGGCTGATAAAGAAGCAGACATCATCTCTGAATACAGGCGTGTTTCTGTCCAGGAAGTCACTGGCCAGCTCCACCATGACAGGCAGCTCAGTCAGCTCCTCCAGGACCTGGCGAGTCTGGGAAAATGAGAGAGGACAGTGCTCTGAGCAGGGATTAACCAGGACACATAGACATGACATTTCTCCATTCAACAGTTTAAATGTGGATATTTCTTTGAAGTTAATTTGCACAACAGAAGAAAAGGTGGTTACTCACTGCTACTCCAGCATGGAAGCTGGTGCCACAGGCAATAAGGATAAGTCGCCGACACCTCTGAATCTCTTTGATGTGGTCCTTTAGTCCACCCAGCATCACTGAAAAGCAGACCCGACAGCTAATCCATCATTCTGCTCCATTATTTTCTACCTCATTAAAAAAACATCCCAGAAGACAGCTGAGAACCAATGTTTTAAGAATCACAGACAAGCTGCATACGCAGGTTTCACTTTATTAAAATGGAAGAATGCTGCTGAATTCAGTAAATATTTCAACTTCGTCTGTAGGAATCACTATAATCTTCTATAAAGAATAAAAATGACAACTCTATTAAGACCCCTCTCTAACCTGTGTTGTTGTCGAAGTTGACTCTGCCTCTCATGGTGTTCACCACGGACTCTGGCTGCTCAAAGATCTCCTTCTGCATGAAGGCACTGAAGTTGCCTGTAATGGGAGGATCAAATATCAGGGCAACATTTCCAACACTTGTACAAAAAACAGATAAGTGCCTCTTAAGCACACAGTGATAGACTTTTTTATGAAGTGGTAGTCCACATGTGGCCGACTGAGTAAGGTCTTGTTGACATACAAGCACGACCTCCTGGAGGTGCAAGACAGCCTTTACAGTCTACTCGGCCTTTCCTGGAAGTGTAAGGAGGTACAGTCTATTTGTTGCTGCATAATTTGGAGCCACGAGATAACTCATTACTCAAATGAAATAAAATAAACACGAGACTTCTGGAAGACACAGTTTTCCCATTAATAATATTGAGAGTTAACAATGACAGTGAAAAAGGCAATCGCTTTGCTGTTCGACTCTGACAGCAATTTGGGTCATGCGAATTAGGTTATTCAGCAGAAGGCTCCAGAGAGTGAGAAGGAGGAGAGAGGCTGAGTAATGACAGGACCACAAAGGAATGTCGACTGCAGCCAACATCGGTTCACCGCTGCCCTCTGCTGGACAACTGAGGAAATGTCCTGTTGGGTTTGGATTTTTCAAACACTGTTATTTTATAGCTTTTTTTGCTAATAACTTTCATTTTATTTTTGTCAGAAAAGAGACAGTTTATTCAATTCTTTCCTCTACTTTCTGACACATGAAGTCATCATCAATTGGAACTGTGAAAAGACTGTTCCAATCTTCTTCAGTAGTAGCTGTATTTCTGCATACTGAGAGCAGATGTGTCTATCTGTCCGACTTTCCTGAAGGAGCAGGTGACCCAGCTAATAGGGTTGTAACTACTTAGATGATAACAAGAATGGCCTCAGGGATACTGTAAAAGTTCAGCTATAAGCAGCCAGTCACATGTTAGGACTTTGATAATACGGTTCAAGACAAAATTACAGGGCACACTACAAAAGATTTATTAGCATATAGGGCCAAGTGTGTTGTATGGTGGGGAGACAACATGAGTTGACCATCCTCTCACCTTTCATGATCTGCTGCAGTTCCATCTGCAGGGTCTGAATGGCGCGGGCTGGGTAATCTCCAGCTGTGCGCTTTATCCTGTGGATGGACAGCCGGCCGTCCACCAC
>JAVQJX010084650.1:0-12049 GCA_036025115.1 Ambassis agassizii
TTTGTGAGCGCTTTGACTGACAGCCGGTTGTCCTATCACAGCGCTAGCTTCCTGCTTCACCTCAGCTCCACTCTCACTCCCCCTCTTTGTCTGTAGTTGCAGTTTAGGTGGACTGTGACGCTGACAGTCAGATGCTAACAGATGACATGAGACCAGTTAGTAACTCACCAGCGCCTTCTGTTGTCCAAAAACAGCCTAAACACACAGATCACAGCTAGCTTAAAAAACACATCATCTGTTCATCCTGTCAGCTGCTTAATGTAAGCTGGCAGCCTTAAACAGCACATGTTGCTGAATCACTTCTCAGCACATCATTTAATGACTGCGAGGTGTGTATCATCACAAACCTGCTCTGCTGCAGGGAAACAGAGCCTGAGTGTGTGTGTGTGTGTGTGTGTGTGGAGGCAGAATTCAATAGTTTCAGTGACTGCAGGCTTTCATTGCTGCTCTAACACAATCAAGTCTGAGATTGTAAAGCAATGTCAAAAAAAAGGTTTCAGTGGCGCTGAAAGAAGGAGTCTGACAACAATGAAGACGGGCTCCTTTGTGGCTTTGTGTATATGTGTGTGTTTTTCAAAAGCTGAACCTCTGCACTAAAATAAAATAAAAAATCTCGTCTCTTTGTTTTCTTTGTTACTGTGTTTAATTTGTATTCCAGAAGCTGGTGGCTGTTTAAAGTGCTTTATCAGACCAGGACTGGCAGCAACAGTATCTGGAATACATTCCCTGTCTGCCATGTCTGTTCCCCATGGAGACGCACACACAGAGCCGTCTGCACAGGCAGACACAGGTCAGTTTATCACAGCAGGCGCCTCCAAAACGCCTCACATCCGCTCCAAGAAATCCGCTTAAATACAGAAAATCACACATGACTTTTAAGGAATAATTCATGGAGTGAAATGAGCAGACAGCTCCGGTCAAATTAACATTAAACTGACTGATGTGCTGCTTTGACACAAACTGCAGACTGAAGCCTACAAAGATGGACGATCAACGTAAACAAAGCAGCTTACTGATACGCTAACAACCTAGCTAGCAAAACTACTCGTTCTGTGGCGTGTTGTTCAGGGTGCTTCCAGCAGAGGGAGCTACTTACAATGAAGAGCTGCTGAATGTGTTTTACTGCAGTACCACAAGTGGCCACTAGTGACCGCTCCAGTGCCACGTTGTTTCCTCCAGACTCTGCGAGCTGCTGCTGGTCCTGGTCTGGTTCTGATCCTGTGATGTTCATGCTATCAACAGTTTGTCTGGTTTCAAAGTTTCATCACAAACAAACAAACATCAATCCTCTACTCACATGCTAACTGCTACATGCTAGCTTTAAAGGTTTGTGTTTCCTCTTTGATCTGATTGGTGGAGCTTAGCTTGTCTGTGTAAAATACGTGGTGCGAGCTAGTGAAGCTAACATGCTAAATTAAAGTGTGTATGAAGTCATTTCCTTCTTCAAACAGTTTCTTCCTGCTTTAAGTTTTGAGGTCTCTGTAAAAACTCTGCTGCGTCTGCCTCTCAGATGAGCGCTGTGTGAGCACACTGCAGTGATTTAATGATTTCCTTTGTGAGAACGGATGAGTGCCAACACACACACACACACACACACACACACACACTGATCGATGTTATCTCTTGCGCTGCACTCGGGGTCAGCGGTTGAAGCAACCTAAAACTGAAAGCAGAGCAGCTATCGAACCGGCCAATCAACAGTGACCTCAGAGGAGATGAGCACTCTGCATAAACACAACGCCAACACACACACACATGCTGACACACACATCTAGTGTAAACGCGTTGATTAGCAGCCCTATATGCACTAATTTAAGCTAACACACACACACACACATTAAAAGTGATCATCCTGTAAAGTCTGACTCAATATTGTTGAAATAAAAAATACATTTCGGCTGCTAATGAGGAAACATTTCAACTTATATAACAAGTTCCTCTGTTGGAATTTCACCGAGTTAATTAGAGAAAAGATTGATGGGAAACTTTTAAAAATAAAGTCAGAAGGAATCAAATCATCAAAACATCAAAACATCACAGCTAGAAGCTGATTTGTCTGCACTTTGAACTTTCCAACAGTCCCTGAAAGCATCATGAACCACTTTGCTTCAAAAATCCTCTGAAAATAAATAAAAATAAAAACCTCTGCACTCCTTACATGATGGTATTTTAACTTAATGAGTGAGATCTACTCGTTTTCATTGAAATGTTTGTCACCTGTGCTGACTGCAGTTGGGCTTATGCACTGACTGGGAACTAAAGGCGCCTCCGCTCTTTTGGGGGACGTCAGCAGGTGAAGCAGCGAGCGAGTAAAAGGACCGAATCGTGTGGGTTTACTGTCTTCTTCTTCTTCTTCTTTTTTGTTCGCGTCTCCCTGACTATGTAAGACTTCATCGGAGGATTCACTGTGGTGTGTGTAGGTTGATGATTTTGTTTGTGTTGCTAACTGTGAATCGTTACATTATTTGTGTTACCGTTTTGTTTTTTTGTTTTTTTTTTGTTAAATAAAAAAATAAATGTGCGTTTTCAGTTCACTTAGTCTGTTTGTTTTCTTGATTGTCTGATTGTGATTGTTTATTTGGCAGCCGAATGTCGTTTCGTTTCATTTAGTTTTTCAGCGTTTGCAAAAGGCCCAGGGACGTATTTATTTATGCGTAAACCAACATTCAGTGAGTATCTGTCTGATCTGCAGCTTCCTGTTTTCTCTTTTTTTATGAGGCAAACGTTGCCGCCATTTTCTCCTCAACAGGACGCCATGATGTTTAGGACTGGATTCAGTATTTTGTATTTTTAATTAGTCTCATCAATGCCTGTCTAATGCATTCAGCAGTGACCTTGGTGGAGCAGTGTGTGATCTCACACACACACACACACACACACACACACACACACACACACACACACACACACACACACCTGCCTGCTTATTAATAAGAAGGTGTTTGCAGACTTCTGCAACAGCTGTAGTTGGTTTAAGGCTCAAACAACATCTGGGGTGCAAACTGGTGTGTGTGTGCGTGTGTGTGTGTGTGTCTGTGTGTGTGTGCGTGAATGTGTGTGTGTTTACACTTGACTTCCTGTCTGGACCCGTCAGGACTTAATGTGAGGGACTGGACTTGGTGTGAGATCAGGTTCTGCAGTGAAGGAAGCATGACTCTAAGTGTGTGTGTGTGTGTGTGTGTGTGTGTGTGAAGCAGGTGCTGCTGCAGCCAGGCATGACCAACTCAGCCGAACAGATGGCCTCATCTGTGGGCTCCTTCTTCACACCATCCTCTCTCTCTCGTTTTCCTCACGGCCCCCCACACCTCCATCACACACACACACACACACACACACCATGAGCATCCTGTGGGGCTGCTGTGCTTCCATGTAAACTTCCATCCTCTGTGTTTTCCTCGCTCTGACTCATTTCTTTGTGTTTGATTCTCTGGGTGGAGACGAGCCTCTGCCTTCCTCCCTGTGGGCAACACGTATGATTAATGGGCGATAAATCCTGTTGCTCAACCATATAAACTGTTTCCCAATTGGTTTGTTGCACGAGCGCGGCCGAGCGTTATTCTTGGAGAGTGTATTATTCTCTTTTGATGCCCGTCAGCAGCTACAGTGATGAATGTGCTCTCTGCAGAGAAACAAGCCGACTGAAACACTGCGTCCTACAGTTCCCACAATGCCGCAGCCTTTTAGCATCTTTTATTGGACTTCATCGACCTGTTCGCTTTACATTTATTCTAGTGTGTAGCATGTTTGGGATGACTGAGCCGCACATTTCCCATCAGTGATTATGTTTTATAAAAATGTTTGTCATAGCAACAAGCTGATCTGCAGCGTGAGGAGCACTTGTGTCCTGACACTGAGTAAGAGCTTCTCCTGGTATGTGGTCCAATAAATGAGGCGTGCAGGTGGAGTGTGACCGTGTGTGAATGATGATGAAGCAGGATCAGCAGGAGCACACACACACACACACACACGCACGCACGCACGCACGCACGCACACACACACACACACACACACACACACACACACAGGAAGCAGTGGCTGAAAGTAGTGCGTTCTTTGCTGCCACAGCTTCTACGTGAAACATTTAATCCTCATGAGGATTAAATGTCCTCAAAACGAAAAGGAGGAAGAAGAAAATATTCCAAAGTCAGAACAGTTTTCTTCTTCTCGGCGCTGCCTCCGAGTCAGATGTGGGTTTAGGGCGAAGATTAGGACGGGATTAAGAGGAAATGTCAGAGCGGGAATGAATACAGTCGATGAAGTTCCTAACAAGTATGCAGCAGTAACAGTGTGTGTGTGTGTGTGTGTGTGTGTGTGTGTGTGAGCCTCTCCACTGAGCAGAAACATTGCAGTGTGAGAGCACTCACAGCCACAAGTCAGTGAAACTCTCCTCACACTCTGCCTGCCTCCAGTTAGCAGCAGGAGGAGAGAAGAGGGGGGGGGGGGGGGGTGATGGAGGAAACAGACAGCTCCATCACTCCACAGGACAGAAACCTGTGCTGCGTTCAGAGGATCCAGCAGCAGAGCTGAAGTGTCCATCAGTGAGAGAAGTTTTGATTTAATAATAATATTAATAATAATTAATAATTATAATTTAATGCAAAAAGGATCAGTCACCACTAAAAACCTCACTGCACACAAATTAAAAAAATATATATGAGAAAAAGTCAAAGAAAAAAATAATTTACAATATAAAAATTCAAAAAATTAGGAGAAAAAATTTATAGGAAGATAAACTCAACATTTGAGGGGAAAAGTTCCTCATAAAATTTAGAACAAAATCACAAATTTACCCAAAAAGAATTTAACACAATTATTCATACGTACATGTTCTAATGTTCTTGCTGCCGTCCTCCTAACCCGGCTTCTTTGTTCCATCAGCTGTGTGTGTGTGTGTGTGTGTGTGTGTGTGTGTGTGTGTGTCACAGGTAGTGTCTCTGTGCTTTTAATGCATGAATAAAAGAGAAGCTGGATGCTTCTCCGTCACCTGCTGCTGAGAGGACGGATGCTTTTAGCCTGAACTGGCCGTGACCCAAATGTCACCACAAAGAGCAGAAGATGAGGCCGAAAAAACCCAGCTGTGACGGACTGAAGCGTTTCTGAAGCAGTGATTCACTTTGGTCTCTTTTTCATTCATTTCCTTCAGCGAGCTTCACATATGAATCTTTTATTTACAGTAGAGAACATGTGCTCTAAAAGCTCAGGTTGACTCGGTCCATTATCCTCTTTATATAGCAGCCAGGAGAAGCAACAACACACAGCTCCGATCAATCAGAGCTGACCTTCACATCGATCAATGACCTGCAGAGTTTTTGTCAGAAATGCCCAGCAGCTGGCCTTTATGATTAAATGATCAGAGGACAGTGCAGCTGAGTAAAAACTGATCACAGTTTAGGAGGTAAAGACGGAGCCGGATCACAAACATACAGAACTATTTTCTCTCAAAGAACAGATTTAAATGGAGGCGTAGTCCCTGCACTGCGTCCTCACGTCTTCCTCAGGACCTCCTCCTGGTGAGGAGGCGTCCAGAGCAGATGCCCTCAGCTGGAGGAGGAGCAGCGGGTCTCACCTCAGTGTGAGGAAGAGGAGTCTCTGAGCAGCTGCTGCAGGAAAAGCAGAGCTGGATCCAAACTTCATGATCTGCTGCACACACTTTCATTCAGCGTCTCAAAAAGACCCAAATACAGGACGTATCCTCCAGCCGTCATGTTGGAAACTTTCCCCTGAGACACCATTAATCAGAGGAGAAACAAAGCCTGTAACCCACATTAGTGCAGCTGCTGCATCAGTCAGACTCGCTTCATCCTGCCTGACACGTCTCATCACCTGTCTGCAGTAACAACGTGAGGATATAAAAACGTTTTTTTCTCCTGCAGACGATTGACCATTACCCACAATGCAACATGATGCACATGAAATGAGTCCTGACAGTCAGAAAGAGGACGCACTTCATGCTTCTGCGAGATGAAGAGAAATGTTAGTTCACCCGGAAGCGGCTGGTTGAAGCAGAGAGTCCAGCTGTTCAGATCGCTGTAAACCCCTTCAGCCAGTCCTGCTTCAGGTTTCTGTGAAGCACCTAATCTCAGCAGATCCTCTCTGAGCCTCTTCTGCGTGCACACCGTGGACAGTGTTGTCAGTTTGTTGCACACCCACAGACACACACAACCTCCAGATTCTAGAATTCCTCATCAATGTTCCGGTGGAGGAAAAGAGGAACAGAGAGACTCTGGTTGGATGTCAGCCGAGTGCCGACCTCTGAACCGCTGACGCTGTGAACCTTTCTTAACTTAAATATCAATCTTGTGTTAAACATTCATACAGAAAATGGTGGAGAAGCTTCTTGCAGATGGCAGAATCTGCTGTTAACAAGCCTTATAAGTGGCGACTAGTCTGAAGTAGTGGAAATACGTTGGTACAGTTACCAAGTCAACCAGTCACAGAGCTGCTGCCCACATGGTTTTTACCAGGTGCAGGTCAGGCCGTCATGTGGGGCCACGCACGAGTCCAACATCAACACCATGCAGAGAAGAATAAATCAGGCTTTAGAAATGTCCTCAGACTCTCGGCTCCATTACCCCACAATGTCACAGTAACTCTGTCAGGATGAATCAGGCTAATAAAATGTGGGCTGTGATGGATTAAGCTATCAGAGGTCTCTGCACGTTGATTTTTACTCTGTGGAGAAGTTAGCGGTCGCCTGCAGGGCGGAGAATCAATCAGACGAGGAAAAAAGCTAAATAAAAACATGCATGTAAGGAGCTTTAACACTGACAGCTGACCTGAAAAATGCCTTCAGAACCAGAGCAGCAAACAGCAGCGCCTTCTTTTTAATGATTTTCTGTGAAGCTAGCTGGGGTTTTTTTTTTAGCATCTGAAGTTCAGATCCTGACTGGCAGAAAAGTCTGCAGCTTTAAATTCATCCCAACATCACGCTTCAGAACTGCTGGACCATAAATTTCTGAAAAGCTCAGAGGGGCTTTGCTGGTGCGAGAGCAGGACGGGAATCAATCAATCAATGTGTGAGTGGAGCGCGCTGATACATCACTGCCCAGACATGCCGGGAAAAAAAACATCCTCTCTCTCTCCGTCCCAGAATCCTCTGCTCTCCTCTCTCAGACCAGCTCGAGGTACGACAGAGACAAACACGGCGACTCGACAGCAGCTATCAGCGCGGCGGATTATCACACACACAGACGCGTCAACAGAGCTACTTCAGTGGGATTCCCGTATCAAAAGGCAGATAGACGAGTGAGCCGAGCGCCGGCTTAGAATAAGCTTTGAGGCAAATGGGAACTGAAATATTAACCTTTTAAAAGGCTTGGCTGCAGACACGCTCGATTGTGCCAATCTGCTCTGAGTGACTTTGACAAGGCAAAGTGTCAGGGCCGGTTTGTGTGCGCGCAACGCAGTCAGACTGAAAATCCAAATTGTCACTCTAATCCCAGACAGCCGTATCAAATCTCTGTTTGGATCACAATTCAAACACTCTGTGTGCCCTTTCTGACTGCGTCTGCAGCATTAGATATAGATTTGTCCTGGAAAGAGGAAACGTGGCTTTTCTTTTTTCAAACATGCACTTCTTTCATGTTCCTCCACAGCTCATCACCTCACCGGGTCAAAACCAGCAACCTGCAGCTCCACAAATGTTTAATGTCAGAAACACCCGAGAGCTTGTAGCATATACGATTATTATATTTTAATAAGCTACTAAGAGGAAGATCTGTTTACAAACACTCAGTTTATGATACCGAGATGACAAACAGTTGTTTACTGCGCATGCACAGTAAAGGGACGCAACAACAAAGCTTCAAAGTTCACATGCAGCCAAATCAATAATCAATTACATGGAAAAGTAGGAAGAAAAACTATTGCTCAAAATAGAGTACTCTTTATAAATATTCACAGCACATTAAATATGGTAATATTGCACCATAACACACATTCAATATAAGGCTCTGAGTCTGTAAACAATGTTTATGTTGTTTTTGTAGGTTCAGTCCAGATTAAACAAATCAACAATCAGGAAAAGACCCTAAACCAACAAACTGTTCAGTCCATCTGGGATTGAGCTGGGAAGCGGAGAGTCAGGGGTTCGAGCCCAATAGAGTGAAAATGTAATTTCCCCTCTGGGATTAATAATAATAATAAAGTATATGAAAAGAAAAGAAAAAGAAAAAAATAGCAAACAAACACATCGGAGGCTGGCGTTAAGTGTGGTGCGTTTAAGGACCGAACATCTGTTTTTACTACAGTACTTCTTAGAGACGTGTGTCACAAACTCAAAGCTAAAGCATCCATCTATTAGCGCTAATGCTAGTTAGCCCAGCATTAAAAATTACTCAGCACCTGATTGGATGAATCATCTGTCAAAGCAACCAATCAGATCAAAGATGGAACACAACAACTAAAAGCTAGCTAGTAGCAGTTAGCATGTGTATAGAGGCTTGTTGTTGTCTTTGTGAGTCAGTCCTCTAGTGGACACTGAAGAAACTGCAGTTTTGGACACTTTTGTTTTGACGTGCTGACCTAGTCTGTTAGCTAACGCTAGCGTTAGCATGCTAACCTAACCATGCTATGCTAATCTCATACTTTTATACAGTGGTGTGTTTTTCATAAATTTACAAATTTACAGTGTGTATTTTTCTTTGTAACTTCACTAATTCATTTTTAAATTAATACTTATTTAAAACTAATAAGAAATATTTTCCTTAAATTAATACATTTTTTCAAATTCAATGTAAAAATTGTTGGTTAAAAATGTCAGTTTAATTTAGATTTATGATTTTTTACCGACACACTGTAGCTTCAGGGCTCCTTTTAGAAAATAAATAGTGATAAATAGTGGAGTCCGTGTGGAAGTATTAAGAACTGCAGTTCCCCCTGCAGCCTCTAGGGGTTGGATCTGAAAGTGAGTCAATCCTCGTATAGAAATAAACCTGTTTCCAGCCTGACTCAGCTCCACTCGTCTACACTTACAGTCTATGATCGCGGCTCCTTCAGGTTGTCAGCTGCAGCCTTTTTTCTTCAGTTTGAGAAATGTTTTCACTTGTCGGCAGAGTTTGGTTAGACTGATACGGCTCTCCTGCCGGTGCATTAAAAGTGAAGCTCAGCACCACTACAGTCCAATAAAACAGACTCCTCTCTTTGTATTGAGCCTGAAAGAGAGAGCGCCTGAACTGTTCTGCAGTTAAGCGACACTCTAACAGCAGCAGCTCTTTACAGCTAATGAAGTGTGGAAACGGGAAACGTTGTAGAACACAACGTAAGGTACAAAAACACCATCAGTAACTGAGACTCTGCTCCATCAGCTGCTCTGCGTGTTCACCAGCAAACATTTACCTCACTTTCTAGAAGAAGTTGTCTGCCTGCTTTGATCAGGAATAGATCACACACACACACACCCACACACACACACACACACACGAGCATCCATGGCTTAAAACAGACATACACAAAGTTAAGCTTCAGTTAATTGCTTCCATTGTAGTGTCAGCAGCATCTGTGCAATCCTGCAGCCATCCCAGAGAGGATAATCCCACATACTGACACACACACACACACACACACACACTTTAAAAAGCTGTGTCACGACCTGCCCCCCCCCCCCTCCCCTTTTCGATGTGGACACAGAGGACGTTCAGCACTTCCTGAATAATTCACCGCCATGTTGTCGTCTCTGCGAGGTTTGTTGCAGACCGTATGTCAGACTGTGCGACTCCTCTGATCATAATGAGTGTGGGGACTAATCGAGGTGGCAGCTGCAGCACGCACACACACACACACACACACACACACACACACACACACACACACACACACACACACACTCCTGAAGAAGCCCTCTGAAGCGTCTCTCACAGCGTGTGTGTGTTGTTACAGCATTCTGCGTGTTTTACATTAACACATGATAACTTTGCAAAGAGCAGCATGAATCTTTCAGGCCTTCAGGGAGACACTGGTTTCATTTATAGAACAGAAATAAACACACACATGGAAACTGTGCTGAGTGCGGTGCGTTTAAGGACCGAACATCCGCAACACAAAGACACAAAAACGATGCTGATGTACTCACAGAAACTTCTTAGAGACGTGTGTCACAAACTCAAAGCTAAAGATTCCATCTATTAGCGCTAATGCTAGTTAGCCCAGAATTCAAAAAAATGACTCAGCAGCTGATTGGATGAATCATCTGTCAAAGCAACCAATCAGATCAAAGATGCCCCATCACGAAGGCACTGCACTGTATCTGCTGTTCGCCATTTTGTAGTGTTGTTTGAATTCTCCGCGGTCAGTTTCATCCACTACATTGTACTCTATAAAATACCCACAATGCACTGCGAAATTGAGTGAACAAGTGATGTACGCTACATCGTACTCCCGTAGACCACAATGCAATGAAGAAGACGAGCAGCAAACTTTCATCACATTAATATTTGAACAGTTTATAGATCAGAAACAGCCACCATGCAGAACAGCCTCCTTCAGTGTGTTTACATGGAGCTCGATGCGTCCTTTAAGTCACAGGAGAATCTGACACATCTGCTGACGTGGACATGCTCAGAACATTCTGGTGTCTGAAATCTGCTTTCATCATCTCTGATGTAGTGCACTGTATTATATACATATTCAGGATGGAGGGGACGGTTTGAACACAGCCATGTCTGATCCACAGGATTCTCTCTGCTGTCCTGCTGCCTGACTTCCTGTCTGCTCCGTCCAGTTGGTGAGCAGCTCGCTTCTGAAACAAGCTGCTGTGACGACAGTGAAGTGTTTCGGTGCAAATTTGGGGTTAGATGTCCTGAGTTAATACATGTGAGTCATGTTAGCTTTGTAGAATAACTGACAGTCTGAAGATCTCTGTTGAAAGTCTGTGTGATTGTGACTCTTAAACCCAGCAGCAGTGTCTCCGTGCTGCTGTGAGTGATGAGAGGTGATTTGGAGGATGTTGCAGCGTGTAAAACCCTCATCTGCAGGACTTAAATTTATTCTCCTCCGGTTCTCCCTCATTGAGCGCAGCATTACAGAGGAGTAATCTCTCCTCCTCGCTGTTCGTGCTCTTGCTTCTGAGCTCCTCTTTCTCTCCTGTTTCCTCAGAAACTCTTCTTCTTCTTCTGGATTACAGTTTCATAGTAATGTTCAGTGTTTTCTACAGTGTTACATTAAATGAATCCTGTGGCTCAGCTGCTTGTACATTGTGTATCAGTCATATTTTAGGTCTGCTTTTTCACAGTTCTACTCCATCGTACCCCTCAGAAGTGGGGCCGGCCCGCAGTGTGTTGTGTTGTTTGGTTCAGGACATGATGCAGGGATTCATTTCTTCTTCTTTCCAAATCCTTTGCTGACTTGTTTTTGTCAAAAGGTGACGAATCTTTCTGCCGTTATCGGACGCTTTTGGAGACGTTCTGCAGTTTCGGCTGTTGCCGTTGGCTCCTCCCCTGTTTGAGCAGCGTCGTCGAGCGGAGGGCTTGTTAATACAGAGCAGCAGTGAAATGTAAATGCGATCAGTTTGAGACAGAACCTGAACCATGTTGTAAACTGAGAACCGTGATCCAAAGTGAGCTGTGGATTCTGTCACTGTCCTCTCCTACAGGACATCATTCACATGTCCATAACTACCAAACTTAACAACCTCTTTAACAACAAACACTAGGTGTTGCTAGGCAACCAGATGAAGAGTGACTGTTGATACTGACTATTTTCTAAAAGTCTGCTGTAAACAGACTTACACACGTTTCAGAGGCTTGACTGTAGGCTGAGGTGTGTTGGTCTGGCATGTAAACATTCCAGCTCCCTGACAGCCCTCCTCTTCCTCTTCCTCCTCTTCCTCCTCCTCCTCCTCTTCCTCCTCCTCTTCTTTCTCCTCCTCCTCCTCCTCTTCTTCTTCCTCCTCCTCCTCTTCTTCCTCCTCCTCTTCTTCCTCCTCCTCTTCCTCCTCCTCCTCCTCCTCCTCTTCCTCTTCCTCCTCTTCCTCCTCCTCCTCCTCTTCCTCCTCCTCTTCTTCTTCCTCCTCCTCCTCTTCTTCCTCCTCCTCTTCCTCCTCCTCTTCCTCCT
>JAVQJX010084772.1:0-10660 GCA_036025115.1 Ambassis agassizii
AGAAACAGAAGACCAAACCAAACAAAGGCAGAGAAATGTCTGTGTACACTGTCCATAAAGAAATGCAACCAAATCCTCTCATCAAGGATAAACCAGTATAACAAAAACACCTCAACACCCCTTTCTCGTCATACACTGTAATACACCTAGAAACAATGGTTGAGGCTCAGCAAGGGCACAGCGGCCCCAAAAACCACAAGCAACACAATAAAAAGGAGCATTTCTTACTGTTCGTAGTTCTCCTTCTGCGTATCCTTACGGCTCCTCTAGTCTTGAAATGCTTTACCTGTAAAGCATGCTCATGACTGGTCTAACACATTGATAGGCCTACTTTGCGGTACCATTACATTCTTCTCAAAGAGTAGCATAACAACATACACAACATTGCAATTTCTGGCTGTCTTGCTAAACAGCAAAGGGCTCCATGACACAACCGGTGAAGCAAAATAGAAATCCCTGCATAAAGAGGACCATCATATTTAAAGTTTGGTTGGGCCTGACAAACACAGAAACATCTGAATCCCATTTCCACAATAAACCGGAAATCTGCAGTGCTCCTGCGCACGTCTACCTCTAGAAAACACACGCGGAAATTGCAAACCATAACAAACTTGAGTTGTCACAAACAGTGCAAATAAAAAGGAGTTGCTGTTACTGTTTTGTAGCTCTCCTTCTGCGTATCCTCCTCATTCTTTCTGGAGACCAAGGATGAAGTTCTCTCTCCTCCATGATAAAGTCTGAAAAATGTGAAAATGTCTTCTCTCAGTGGCTCAGTGTTGGCTAGTCCACTGACAACAATATTAATAAAAGAGTCTCCATGTTTAGTAAGCTTAAGTAGCTGGCATCCTCTTGAAAGATGTGTCTCTGAACTTACACTCGGAAGCTCTTCAATTTCTTTACATGAATTTTTCGAACGTGTAAGCTATCTGGATGCTTTATGTGACAACAAATGACCAGAAAAATGCCTACTTAACATGCGTTTTGGTTGCAAGAGCGCTTAGCGGCTCGCTCCTCGTTGTCTGTCCGCACCCGGAAGTCGACTTCTGTGCGCCAAATGAACACACCTGCTGCAGGTGTGAGGACCGAGGAGACAGAGGCGCCTTAGGAGCTATGAAAAAGGATAGAAGGATGTATCCTAGTCCGACGTTTTTTTCACCATCTTGATGCGTTAAAGAGGAGGGGTGACTCAATTTACTAATTACCTACATAATTGTTGTTGATTTTTTTTCTACTACTATACTCTTCTATTAATAATACAAAATTATTGGTATATTTATTTTTTTAGCTATTTGGTATGTTAAAGTAATATGTAATCTGTCCTTTTTCTCAGGATGAAGTTAACCAAATTGTGACAAGTAACGTCCGTCTCAGACAGGTATGCATTATTCTCATTTATTTATACAATTTATTTAGAACTATACAATATGAATCATCACTTCTGGCAACTACTTAGGTCTATTTTGTGTTGTTGTTGTTTAAATGGTCATCAAGGAAATCAAAGATATTTGTCAATAAATTGCCTGCACTGCATTAAATTAGATATGACCATTTTCAATAATTTAACCACTGCAGACCTGGCAGCTTAAATATAGTATGGCATAAATTAGCCTACTATGTTTTTATTTCCTTGATGACCATTTAAACAAACAAACAAAAAAAATAGACCTAAGTGGTTGCCTGAAGTGATGATTCGTATTGTATAGTTTCCATTTAACCTATTATTCCCGCAGCAATGGAAAGACGTGAACCTAAAGTGGAATCCAGACAACTACGGAGGCATCCGAAAGATCAGAGTCCCTTCAACTGACATATGGAAACCTGACCTGGTGCTATACAACAAGTAAACACACTTTCTCTTAGTTTGACACTCAAATGCACACGCACGTTCATTTAATCCTCCACTCTGTTCCTCCTCCACTGCAGTGCTGATGGTGACTTTGCCATCATCCATGAGACTAAAGTTCTGCTGGAGCACACCGGCATGATAACATGGAACCCTCCTGCCATTTTTAAGAGTTACTGCGAGATTATTGTCCTCCATTTCCCATTTGACCTGCAGAACTGTAGCATGAAACTGGGAACCTGGACATATGATGGCAATCTGGTTGTCATCAATCCAGTGAGTTCTAATTTTACTAGTAATATTTGGCCAAGCTATCAAGAGGAGCTCTGGCTGTAAAGACAGTGTACAATTATCCACTTGGAAGAGATATTTATTGTATAATTAATGAACTTATAGTATAATTGATCTCTGTATTTTAGGACAATGACCGACCTGATCTCAGTAATTTCATGGAGTCTGGTGAATGGGTCTTAAAGGACTATAGGAGCTGGAAACACTGGGTTTACTACACCTGCTGCCCTGACACACCATACCTCGACATCACCTACCACTTCCTGATGCTGCGGCTGCCTCTCTACTTCATCGTCAACGTAATCATTCCCTGCATGTTGTTCTCTTTTCTTACCGGACTGGTCTTCTACCTGCCTACTGACTCTGGTATGTAGATCCTATAGTGGATTTTAGATTGTGGAATTGTTGTCACATAAATCGTTAAAATCGTTTGACATCTGTCTCCAGGTGAAAAGATGACTCTCTCCATCTCTGTCTTGCTGTCTCTGACTGTCTTCCTGCTGGTTATTGTGGAGCTGATCCCCTCTACCTCCAGTGCTGTTCCTCTAATAGGAAAATACATGCTCTTCACAATGGTGTTTGTCATCGCCTCTATCATCATCACGGTCATCGTCATCAACACACACCATCGCTCACCCAGCACACACACTATGCCCGCATGGATCCGCAAGGTTCATATTTTACTGGGATGTAAGAAATGCCATGATAACCATGAGAAGGAAAAATGTAATCAATGCTGCTTGCCCCCCAGGTCTTTATTGAAACCATTCCCAACATGATGTTCTTTTCAACAATGAAACGTCCCAGTCAGGAGATCCGTCAAAAGAGGCTTTTCCCTACTGACATGGATATCTCTGACATCTCAGGTAAGACAGAATGCACAAAACATTTTTTTTTTGTTTTTTAATTATTAAAAACATTAGAAATAATAGGTATGACAGTACTCTCACTCCATTGTTTTCTCTTCTGTAGGCAACCCTACCCCAACTACTGTCACCTATCAGTCTCCCATCGCCAAAAACCCTGATGTTCGCAGCGCAATCGAAGGTGTGAAGTACATCGCAGAGACCATGAAGTCAGACGAGGAATCCAACAATGTAAGAAACTGTCTGCAGTACCAACACAGGACTCAGTAACGACACACACACACACACACATATATATATATATATATGAATCTGGATTAGCATCTGTATAAAAATCAGAGGATAACATTTCTGTATATTTTTAGTTTTCTCTTAATTTTAATATTAATTTAATTTAGCTATTTTAACAACTTTTATTGATGGGTCTGTAAGTCAAAATTCTTCCTGATGTCTTGTTTCAGGCAGCTGAGGAGTGGAAGTTTGTTGCCATGGTTTTGGACCACATCCTGCTCTGTGTGTTCATGGCTGTGTGCATCATCGGGACACTTGCTGTTTTTGCTGGGAGACTCATTGAGCTCAACATGCTGTAGATGCCTGACCCATAATGGATTACATGTGGTGATCAGAACAGACATCAAACTTTGAGGAGTTTACCATTAGACTGGTTCAGGTTGTAATTATCCTACTGTCTCTGACAGATAGATAGACAGACACAGGCTGGGCAAGGCACCCTTGCCCTTGTGTCACAGGTGATTGCATAGGAACACTAAGGCAGGAGTCTTTTTATCTAGATGGGTCATACTTGAAACTATTCTTGTCACTAACATTTTTTTTCTATTATCTTTGTTGTTTTTCTACAGTTATTGATTGCTGGTATCACTCTGGTGGCCTATGAGTGCATTACTTTATCTTATGAAAGAGCCAACAGTAATTGTTTTGTTATTTTTTGGCAGCTTGATTCACAGTTTGAGATTTTTACTTTTTTTTAATGCAGGCAAAATATTTTCCTTCCTGGAAGTTTTATTGATTGGTTTTGCCTGGCATTTATTTGACTCTTGTTGAGAATTTTAGTTGTATTATTATTATTTTTTACATCTTTTAAGGTGTAAACCTCTGTTCCTACTTTATTTATTCATTTACATTATTTTTAATTATTATAAATAGGACCCCCTAAACAATAAACCAGATGCTGGCAAAAGTCAATGATGAAGATATGGAATCAAACTTCAGAGAACCTTCTTGAGAGCTACTGGATCTGCTGTCCTCCAGTGACAACACATCATTTGAAAGCAGCTTTACATAGCAAAGAAAACGGCATCACAGCAATGGATATAAACATTTTAAAGATGTAACAGCTGCAGTGTTGCCATTTTGTATTTTAACAACCTTAAGGCAACTTGATTTATTTTGCAGCTGTTATTCCTGAGGTAACCTGATTAGCTCTGTTTAAGGGTTCAGAACAATTCTGCTGTCATTCTGCATTTAGTATTTTTTATTTGCTGTTGTGTATATGTGGAAGAAGTGAAATAAAAGTCATATTAACATACCACTTGGTTAATCTCATTTGATGTTTTAGAAATGCTATCACAGGAACAGATTAGATGTCACTACATGTTATCTTCTATCATATTTTCTGCAGCCTATACTCTTTAGTGTCATTTCCGGTGAAAAGAGGAGGGATAATACATATGGGTTATTGTGAAATCCCAAGCTATATGTGATGAAATATTCCTGGTGTTATCTGACAGTGACTCAAATACTCAATCATTCTATGAATGCTGTTACATTTTTTTTGCTGTTGAAAAACTTTTATTAGGCGTGCCATGCACACACTTACAGAAAAGCAGCATCGACAGAAATGCTCCTGCCCAACCTAGCAGAGCAAAACACAAATACACAGGTATCAAGTGTGTTTGTGAGATGTTCTTTAAAATTGACAAAAGTTAAGAGATGAAGTCTGGTAAAGGGGAAAAAAGGAAAAATCTAGATGTAAAGCAGAGATCTGGGCCTGCAGACACAAGACTTAAGTTCATAGTGGTCTCTCCTTCACATAAAAACAGTTGTATCTGCTTCATTTTTGACAACAAATCAGAAACACATCAATGTATACCATACATGTTGCCCCCAACTTGCATAGATGTCCTTTCATCTGATTCAATTAAATAAGAATGCTAAGCGGTAATGTTACAACACATTTAAAAAAAAAAAATGATACATTTCCTTTGATGCTACAGTAGCTACACATAGGACAGGTTATGCTGTAAATGACTGGACACAGCTACAGTAACCTAGGCACAAATTATGATGGCACAGTGAAATACTGTGAGGATTTAAAATCTAAAAGACAAGTTGTTAGTGGTAAGTAGGATGGCAAATTTAAAACTAGCCCAGCAATATCTGAACAATGACATAAAACACAATGTGGCACATAAATAAAAATCATATTAACACTCAGGGCAAATGAAGTCATGAAAAACAGATAAAACATTAAATTTGGCAAAGTATAATCCTATTGAGAGTGACGGTAACCACAAATAGAAATTGGCAGTTTGTTCCTTCTGCTTGCCAAATATTTAGATTTTCAAATCAGCAGCAGATTCTTTGTTACCATAGCTCATTAACACCAATGTTATTCTCAGGCTAATAAATAAACTTAATTTGATAGATGCTAAATTCAGCAGGATAAAATGCATACATGCGTCAGAAGGATGTGAGTAACTTATCCTAAGCATGGCTTCAAACATTAGAATAAAATCTTAAATTAGATGAAAAAGCTACGGCAGTACCCTGAAACTTACCAGCATACTAGTATGCCTATACATGTAAACACATAATACTCCAATTCACAACAGGCTTGTCCTAAGATGCACTGTGTGTGCTGTGCACATTAGTTGGTCGGATCAGGTCAGAAATCCTGCTACACTTTTCAGATATGGTGTCTTTGTTTTTGCTGCATCTGAAGCCAAAATGTTTGTGAACCAGCTCATCTATCTTGTAAACACTCAATACCAAATTATACAGCAAACTATTTGAAGCCTAAAAGTACCTAACAGTGTAAATCATAAGAGTAATAAACTGTCTGTTTGTCTGTTGCCACTCGCAGAGCCAACAACTCAACAACATTCAGATTATGTCTACAAACACCCACCTGTCACTTCTCCAGTCTAATAATCAAACTTTTGGGCAATACTGTTGGACAATGTCACTCAATATGACTAATTGATCCTTGACCAGCAATATTGCTTTAAAATGCCACTTCTCTCCCCATGGCTGATACCAACACCGACAGGACAGTCTCATCTCTGGTTGTCTTCTGGACTCTGCAACTATGACAGCTGAGCTTCTGTCGCACAGGGGTCGCTGTGACTCTGCTCTGCTTCCTCCTCCACTTTCTCCTGCTCCCCCTGAAGCAGCTCTTCTTCCACCTCCTCCTGCTGCTGCAGCTGCTGCTCCTCTGACTGGTTCTCACTCTCCACTTGTTTAACTGGTCCTTCATCTTCTTCCAACTCTTTCTCATCTATGGAGAAGACATAGAAGTCAGACATGCACGTAACGAGACAGAAAGGTTTAAGACAAAAAAAAAAAAAAAGAATTTGCGATGTGAACAAATGATTGGGAATTAAATCAGTGATGAAGAACAGTAGCAGCAGTCCCTTTGTTAGAGGTGACATGGATACAATAACACAAGTGAAAGAATTTTTTTTCAAAGACACCCTACAGAAATCTCCACAGGCCCAACACCAAACTATTTAAAACTGAGGACAATTAAAACTGTAAATTGTTTCAGTTTACCAAGACCAGGCGGTTATATTTTAGTAGGAGTCACAGTTATAATTCATTGCATTACACAGAAAATGACCCCGGCTCGAGCAAAAGGAAGACACTGTTTGGAAAGAATTATTGTCTCAGACAGAGAAATGACAGAAGATGTGTTCAAGAGGAAATACAGGAGTTTGAATGTTTTTAAGCTGCTGGTGGGATTTCAATTAGGGAATAAATGGCACAAAATAGAGAGAATTAGGGACTACCTATAATTGGGTAAAAGGTGACCACAAAAGCAGTAATCAACATCCTGACATTGAAATAATTATAAAGCACATTGGACCCAGGCATGGTCTAGTGACATGCAGAAGTAGCTTCAGTGTGATTGGAGGCAGCAAATGAAAGGGTTTCTATGATGTTATGTATTCTACAGGAATCAAAACAGTTCAAATTATGGCAGACTGAGCAGTGCTGGGAACGAGTGGGCAGGGGAACCTGTACTCTGCAGAGGTTGAGGGGTCTTTGGCTGGATCTGGAAACTGTGGACCAAATTCCACGGAGCTGGAGCTTTGGCTAGAGGCAAGACCACACTGTTAAACCCACTGGCTGCTATGAGCTACACTTGAAATAAGCTGTGCATTAATGAAGACATTAACAGATAAATTAATCCATACTTGGAACTAAGCAATTTGTTGAACTTTACTAAAATACAACCTGAAAATTGAGATCCAATATGACTGCTTGGCTTTCTTTCTACAATTACACTGTGCTCCTCCATGAAAAGTAAGACAGTCAAATGCATTTTGTAAGACCCAAATCTGTTGTATATAAAGCAATCTAATAAATTTATCCGGTCAGATTGAAGGAAGAGATTCTGAGATATATATTTCTCTATATCTTGTATTGTTTAGTGGTGTCTGGCCTCAGCTGTACCATTGCTCACAACTAAACTAGGATAAAAGGTGTCATCATTAAAGTTAAGAAGAATCACACAACTGAAATGGTCAGCTGGAGCTCTACAAGGAAGCATTTTGGTTAGAATGAGTGCCATAAAGATGTACAGTAGTGCGGGTCCACAATAAGAATCCTAGTCTGAGTTTCAGACTTTATTTAACGTGAGATATCAGGTTGTGATTGTAGAAAGTGTGCTTTTATATTGTCCACTACCTCCAGAAGGGGGCGCACTTTCTTCAGTGTCTGTCCCAGAGCGAGGTGCTGGGCCAGGGGAATGTGATTCAGCTCGGAGCCTCCTCTCATAGCTGAACTCTGGAAGTTTGGGGGCCTGTGGGCGTGTCTTCCTGGCTGGATTCAGAAAGTAGCAGTATGCACAGCGAAAAGCTGTTGGGGGAGCAAGAGGGACAGAAAATGAGAGGGCATGTTAAACATGGAGAAAAAACAAGAGAATATTATGATGGTTATTAATTCCAATTTGTGTCAAACTCATCCTACAAATTCCAATTTGTGGATGTGTGTAGATGTAAACATGGATTCAGAAACTTGGATTAATGTTTGAGTGGATGGAAACATCACATCCACATTTCACCTGCAATCTGTTATAGTTGAATCAGTTGTTCTAGAAAACAGTGGTGTGTTATAAGTGTTAAGTTCTTACCAAGATATTCAAATTCTTCTTTCAAAGCCATGCCGTTGTGAGAAAAACACTGCTGGCAGATTAGTGCATATCTATTGGAACAAGGAGAGACCGAGATGAGCACTGCATGTTTTGTATTTTGTATTTTAAAAGATGAATGCTATAAACAGTGCATGTTTATAGAAAGGTGTTTTCACCTATTCTGTGGTCCATCCCCAACCAGGTACTCAATGACTCTATCCACCGGTCCTCTGTCTTTGGGCAAAATAGGTCTGGCTAATGGGGGACCTGGAGGATGCATACCTGGAAAAAAAGTCCACATACTTGAAAACACTTTAACACAAAAACTTACATATTTGTTCAATCACACGCAAAAGCATGACAACTTACCTATACCTGGTATAGGGGAGCATGGGGTCCTGGGCACTGCCCCCTGGAGCATAGAGGCAGATAGAGCAGATCTCTCTGGCGGTCCTCCTGGAGCTGAGAGAGGAACAGGTTCTGTTGAAAGAGCAACATGTAATAAAGACACCAACTGCTGCCTAAAAGAACCAAGTCAAAGGCCACTGGACTTCCAGATAACAGTAATGTTTGACTGGCATGTTGCCCTTCTGATTAACTCACAAACTTCACAGATGAAAATCTCAGGGGTGATATAACTTATAGTTATATGCAAGTATCTCCTTACCCACGGGTGTGCCCCCTGGTCCAACCATTGGACGAGCTCCAGGTGTGGGAGTCATTACCATTGCAGCTGGTGTGCCCATTGGCATGGGTCTCATTGGCACCCCTCTCTGCCGAATCTCTGCAGAGAGAAAAGAGGAACTCACTACCACTTGTCCTTTGTTTGCCCTTCAACAGAAATCACTTTTTGTACTTGAAGTTTTCCATGACTCATGAAGTTTAATATTATGACACTTTATCTTTCTGTTGTGTTCTGATGTGTGCTGTACCTTGTCCTGGCCTGGGAGTCATCTGTGCTCGGACTGGAGTCGATTCGAGTTCCTACAACACAACAGTAAACAAAGGAAACAAATGTCAAACAAAACAAAGATACAGTAAGAGATAAAACTAAGCAAAGAAAGATTAAAAAAATCAAATCACAATCAATCAAAGGAACTCACAGCTTTCCTCTTGGCCTCTGGATCGAAGCGTTCTAAGATGAGTTTGGCGTTTTTGTATGTTTCAGTTTCCATCACTTCCTCCAGCTGGAAGCACAAACCAGGGAAACTTACGTTATTACATGCATATTCTCTAAAGAGTACTAGGAATAAACAAGATCAGATTGCTTTTTCTTGAGCTGTAAAATTTCCAGTTCTAACTGTTGACACTACTTTAACCTTGAACGTCAAACCTCTATTCATATGTCCAGTATTATGAAGGAATTCAGACTTACAGTCTTTTTTTTGGCAGCCTTTAAGTCTTCAAGTTTATCATCTAGAAGAGAAGAAAATTTGTAATCACGTAAAGAGGCACTGCCATTTTTTGTAAGAATAGATACTAAAGATAGGATCTTTAGAATACTATTATGTTAGTTGGATGGACAGGTGGGTCAAGGACAAAAAGAGAACTTACTGTTTCTCTCAGTGCGTTTGGAAAAGAGGAAAATCAGTAACTTCCTTATGAACCACACGCTGGCGAAAAGACAGAGAGGTGTAACTGATAATCATTGCCTTTACCTTCAAATGTATCAATTAACTTTCACACTTTAATGAACACCTAGTTTTTCCACAAGACTGTGTAAAATTTCATGGACACTTACAGCACAGGGTATATGAAGAAAGGCAGAGCCATGGCTAGTCTGTCCAACCATTGCTCAGGCAGGTAGAGACAGTAGACAATCAGACAAGTCAACAGGTAAAGAACAGATGAGTAGAGAAGTAACCGGCCAACCCACAGCTGCAGACAGATTCATACAAATATAACTATGAGGAAGCAAATATCAAGTAATATCTGTAAAACTCTTTGATTAGGTTTTGCTGATTTTACCTTTTGCAGGCGCTGATTTTTAGCTCGAAACTCCTCCAGCTCTTTAATCTCCTGAAAAATTAAAGTTTGAATGTTAATTTCTGGTGGCAGGAAAGCCTTTCGATTCAGTACTCAAGGGGTAAAAAAAAAACACATCTTACTTTTAATAAACTAGTGACCTTTGAATGAGTTTGATTACATTGGATCCATATGGATCAGACATGTCAAACCGGTCCAGCAGAGGGCCGGTGTGGCTGCAGGTTTTTGTTCCAACCAGCCAAGAGCACACAGTTTGACCAATCAGCTGTCTGAAGACTGAGACCAGTTGATTGATTGATT
>JAVQJX010084804.1:0-11225 GCA_036025115.1 Ambassis agassizii
ATGGGCTATGATCCTGAGGACCTATTGAATCGTTCTGTATATGAATACTATCACGCACTGGACTCCGATCATCTTACCAAGACTCACCACAATTGTACGCAGGAACATGGTTAAAAATTCCAGGATTGCAAGTTTTCTTATACTTGTTTGTAACCTTATATCTAATTTGTTTGTTTTTTTCTGTTGCTAATAGTGTTTGCAAAGGGCCAAGTCTCCACAGGCCAGTATCGAATGTTGGCTAAGCGAGGAGGATTTGTATGGGTGGAAACACAGGCCACTGTAATCTACAACAACAAGAACTCCCAGCCACAGTGTGTTGTCTGTGTCAACTTTGTGCTCAGGTATTGTAAGGCTGTTTCAATAGTTGTGCTTATAGCTGAGATCTGTGCTGTCTTAGTTTTTTTTTTTTTTTTGCAATATCAACAAGTACAGCTGTATAACTCAAATATGGCTCTCCCTTTCTACAGTGGCATCCAGGAGGAGAAACTGATTTATTCCCTTGAGCAGACTGAGGATGTTAATCCGGTGAAGGAAGAGGAGGAGGAGACGGAGGAAGACAAGGCTGTAGTCGAGAGCAGCCTTTCTCCAGCCCTGTTGATGGAGGAGAAAGAGCCGAAGGAGAAGAGCCCAGAGCTGGATGTAAACAAACTCTTTACCCAGGTGCCAAAGGCTCAGTCACCACCTTCCCTGTATGAGCAGCTAAAGGAAGAGCCAGAGGCCCTCACTCTGCTGGCCCCAGATGCTGGAGGCACAATCATCTCCCTGGACTTTAGCTGCCCCGGTTTGTGGTCTATGCTTCTCCACAGCATGTATCTGACATGACATCCTTATAAATGAAACCCTTCTGATTCCCTTCTGTCCTCCTGAAACAGATTCAGATATCCATCTTCTGAACGATGTCCCTCTCTACAATGACGTTATGCTTCCCTCAACAAGTGACAAGTTGGTTCTGCCTCTTTCCCCTTTGCCGCCCAGTGAACCTCTGGATGTTTCCAACACCACCTCTGAAAATGTAAAATCCGAGAGCTATGCTCCAACTGCATCCACTACACAGGTTGGTCACAGTCCCTCAGAGGTTAGACAGATGAGTTGTGATCTATGACAGTTTGTTTATTTAGGTATCTATACATGAAATGTAATAATAACATTACCTAAAAGTAAATGATCTTCTCTTTCCTTTAGGAATTTTGCTTTTCCATGGATTCAGATATGAGCTCAGATTTCAAATTAGACTTGGTGGAGAAGCTGTTTGCTATTGATACAGAGCCCAAGACCCCATTCAACACCCAGGTAATGATGCTAGAAGATGCTACGCACATATTTTAATATATAAGCTGAGTTTTTTTGTTTAATACAAGCAAGCACATACTATATTTTGATGATTCAGTGTACATTTTTTCCACTTTAGGCGATGGAAGACTTGGACCTGGAGATGTTGGCTCCTTACATCCCTATGGACGATGACTTCCAGCTGCGTAGTCTGACCCCAGAGGAGCCTCTCACTTGTGGACCAGTCAAATCTCTCCAAAGCTCTCCAGTCCAAGTCTCACAGGACATCCACAGCTATCCCAGTTCACCTTTCAGTGAAGCACCAGGCAGCCATGCAGCTTCCCCAGCACCGCCTGAGCCTGTAAATGCTCCTCATTCTGTCACCAGTATTGCAAAGAGGTAAAGTCTTCAAACTGGAACTTAACTTTAAGTAGGCTACATTAGATCACCAGGGCAGCTAATTACTTTTATTACTTGGCTGCAGGAACCCCCAGCTGGACAAAGACATCTCACTCAAAACACTTGCAGCTAAGAATGCACAGCGCAAAAGAAAAATGGGCGAGCCAAAAGAGAGTTTTGGACAGGTAAGCCTCAATATCTCAGTATGGTTTGTAAAACTTGAATTGCACAGATGAGAGTCTGAGTGTTTCTATCTGATATTGTTATCAGGGAACATTGCCCCAGGAGGAACCAAAGAAGGGCAAAAAGTTGAAGGCGTCAGAATCTGGAACAACCACGGCCATACTTCTGCTTCCTTCAGGTGAATGAATGAATGAATTAAATTTTACTCCGCACCAAACATCAGGAAAATTCTAACTCTGCCCCCTTTTTTCTTAGATTTGGCAAGTCGCCTGCTTGGCAGTACTTCAGAGGGTACTTCCCTTTTTACCTTGCCGCAGCTCACCCGCTATGATTGTGAAGTGAATGCCCCCTTACAGGGTCGTCAGTACTTACTGCAGGGGGAGGAGCTGCTGCGTGCTCTGGACCATGTCAACTGAGTCATTACTTAGCCTGCTCTCTGCTGGCCTAGACTGGACACTACAATTTGCCCCTCACATTGTCACGCTCCCTCACCCCACTGCCCCCTTATTTATGTATCTATCTATCTGTATGAGTATGATTATAGTTTGGCTGCTGTTTGTGCACAACATGTGATTTTTGCAGCATTCCACCGTGACAAACACCATAGCAGCATCTAAGGATTTGGTGCAAGGGATTCAGATATCATGAGATGTTCAGTTGTTGTTTTTGTTTTCCTCTCTCTATCTCTCTCTATCTCTCTCTCTCTCTTCCGGGAGTCTCAGCACACAGCGCCTTGACAGATCTTGACAGACCACAGAATCTGGCGCTACTGCCAGCAGTGTATTGTAAGCTTCAGTCGCACAATTTATATTTTCTTAAAGAAAAGAATATTACCAGCAATATATATTAAGCCTTTTTAAAGTAGTTTTAATGGGATTTGAACAATCTTATTTTTCCTTCTCCCATACTTGTATGTTGTAGTACTCGTACCTAAGAAGATGTCTTTAGTCCAAAAGTATGAAAATATTGTTTAAGCCTACAGTGGTTAGAATGTTATCTCAATTTAATAGCTATCAGTCTTTGAGGTATAAAATACATTTGTGTAGCAGTCCAGTACATGTCACTTTATTACTTTACTGTAAGTGTGTGTGTGTGTTACTGTACATATACCAGGGAAATTGTCATTTACTCAGTATGGCGTCAAAGCTCTGAGACTAACCTCTTTTTGTTTACTTCTCATCAGGCAGGAATTGACATTTTTTCACATAAAGAAAATCCATGTTTTTGGCCTTTACTACACAAAGCAGTGAGTTTAAATAAGTTGTATCTCATCAATTCATATTTTACTTGTGCAGCCATTTATTTCATCGTATCAATTGTGACTTGTCAAACTTTGCTCACTTAATGGTTGTCAGTTAAACACATTTGATCTTTGCCATAGTGTTGGGTCTATCATGCTCCTTTTTGCTGTTTAACATTAAATGGCTTTAATAAACTGCAGTGTTTCAAGTCAGGTCACTTATATCTTTTATGTTCAAATTCAGTCATAATATAATAGACTGAATGTAATCACTTAGATTTAAAAAATATCTGCTTCGTCAAGTATTTATTGAACCACAAACAGTCTTTCATTTGACCAGTGTCACAGTTGTCTTCCCTTGTGTACATGAACTACTCATGGCTTATGTCCATTGGTCTGATAAGATTTAAACAATAAGGTGAGTGTCACTCTGTGTACTCAGGAGTCACTTGAAGTTGAAGCAGTTCGGGGCCTCTTTGCACAACCATTGTGATTTTGTTGCTGTTTCGGACAGCCTGGTAGATCTCCTCTGAGGTGTTCACCTGAGCCCCATTTATCTCCAACACAACGTCTCCTGGTAGCATGCCACCCCTAAAACAAAGTATGACATCACTATCATAGAACTGTAACTAAGCAAATTGTTTTTCACACAGTTTGTTTACTAGAATCTAAAATGTTTGTCACAATTCAGTATTACATTGTAAACATAATTGCTGACTTACTTTGATGCAAAGACTATACCAAATGAACTCTCAACAAAAACCCAATAATTCCAGGAGGTGTTCATGCTGCTTAAACAATGAAATTCTGCTTACCTTTCAGCTGGAGAGCCCATAATGACTCTGTGAATCAAGATGCCATGTGTCACATCTGGAAACGAGGGGTCCCTCAACTTTAACTCAGCGATGATGCTAAAAAGATACAAGCGAAATGGTTTTACCAATCCACTCGACCATACTGAATGGTAATTAGGCTTTGCTTACTCCAAAAGTGTCCATTTACCTTGGTGTCAGTGTCAGCATCATAACACCAATATACCGCTGCTTTGTCTTTGTCTCACCAAACCAAGAACCTTAAAGAAGAGAAGCATGGTGGCTCAGACACTTTAATAAGGAACTGTTTTGTATTGTATCACTTTTCCTGGTGTAGTGTGTTCTTACTTTGTTTCTTTGCTGCTTGATCCAGAAAAAGTCTTAGGCGATCAGATGGGATAGCAAAGGAAATTCCTGCAGTAACCTTCATGGTGTTAATGCCAATGACTTCGCCATCCTAATAAAAGAGACAGATGGGAAGGATATACAATCACACTAAATCCAAGGGTTAACTTTTTCCACCACCACTATAAATTGTAACATACCAAATTAATCAGGGGACCTCCAGAATTTCCAAACTGCAAAACAAATTATTCATATGTGACAACAGAAAACATAAAATAAAACCTGTAACACTGAAGAGAGACAGAAAAAAAATAAAAAAGCATCATTGAAAAAAATACTCACATCAATGGCTGCATCTGTCTGTATGTACTCCATGTTGGAGTTGGACAGGCCCAGCTCTTTACTTCCTCTCTGTACGGAGCTGACAATCCCTGATGTGATGGTATTCCGTAAAGCAAAAGGGCTCCCCATGGCCACCACAAACTCTCCTTGTCTAACATCAGATGATTGACCAAGTGTGAGTGTGGGTAAAGGATTCTACATGTCAGGGGAGAAACAAAGAGAGAGTGATTTGATAGTGGAGTACAGCTTTCCACTTTTTTTTCTCCTTGTAATTTAATCTCATTTTAGTCATAACAGATTTTGCACTGCGGAAACTATAAGTAGACTTATGAATCATAGCCTTGTTATTCATATTTAGAAACCCTGGAGGTTACAGTCACACTTCACAGCCCATTCAGCGGTTTGACATGCGCACAAGAGGAGTTCAGTGACCTGATGTATGTAACTTTGAATCCGAGACTGCTGCTTCATATACTGTAAATTCACCTTTGCAGTGATTTTGATGGTGGCAATGTCTGCTGCAGGATCAACATCCTGCACAGTGGCATGGTACATCTCTCCATTGGTGAGCTTCACACGGACACCTCTCTTGTTGGCCACCACGTGGGCATTGGTGACGATGAGACCATCGCTGCTGATAATAAAACCCGAGCCATTTGACACTGGGACTTCTCTTCCAGAAAATGGGTGTCTGTAAAACAGCGAAAGGCTCTGACTTGATTTTAGGCTGAAGCCAAGATAGTTTGTTCTGAGGCAAAAACACAGACTGGGACAAACAGTAGAATCCAGATCACTGTCACTTTGACTTGTGCATTTCTCCAGTCAACTCACCTGCCCACGATTTCAATGTATACCACAGCTGGAGTGGATTTTTCGACGACATCTGCTATAAAGTTGTATTTATATCGGGGACTGTCGGGTTTAAAGGGAGAGGCACACTGAGCAGAGGGCAGTAGGAGTCCAAGAATCCGGTCAGACACCGACACAGCACTGCCTCCCTGTTCGTCTTTGTCGCTGTCCAGAAGCGCCGCAGCACAGAGACCCAGAGCCACCGACCCTGAGCTCAGCAGAGAGGAGCTGCTGCTGTCCTGACCACGTCTTCTGTCCCAGGCAGCGGCTCTCCCATTCAACCTGGTCTCCCCCTCGGCTCCTTTTGGGTTAAATAAAACAACAGAGGACACGACTGTTCTCTCAGCTAAAGAGTTAAGTCCGTGGCTCTGACAACGACTATGTGTCCTTAACGCTGAAAATAAACACCTCTTGACAGCAGTTGCTGCCATGTTGCATCACTTCAGCCCCACCGGTCAGTCAATGTGTTGTTTGTCGGCACAGCCAAACAACAAGACAAATAACACCTTATATCAAAATACATTTAAATTGAGAAAACTCTTTCACATCGATTAGCTAATCAAACGTTTTCCAATAAAAACACAAAACAATTGAGTTGCTTTACTGGTGACACTCACTCCAGGCAGGAAGACAGGACAGTGAGCAATAAGCTTAACCCGGAAGCTGGGCACGGTGAGCTGCGCGTGCGCAATAAGATCCTCCAACTTTCTTTTTAAGGAAACTTTTATGACCAGGAATCAATTTTAAGTTCTGTTGCACGTATAAAAATTATTCTGCAAGATAGTATTAACAGGGAAAAATAGCAAGAATAATAGGAGAGTAATAGTAGAACGAGAAGGGCGGAAGTGACGTATTGTTGTGGAAGTACGTAACAGAATTCTAGGCAAAGCGGCAGCGATGAGAAATTTGAAAACGGCGGGCTGCTAAGCTAGCCGCTAGTGTATGCCATGTATGCAATAACCTCACACCGTGACGCCTGAAACCATGGATTTGTATCACTGTGTTTTACAAGACCAGCGACCACGGCTTGAATCTCCAGCTAAAGTGTTTGCCAAGCTAAAAGCCAAAGTGCAGAAAGAATCTGTGTACGGGAGGAACGGGGTTTTTACTAGCAAGGAAGATGGTGCTGAGTTCAACTCGCCCAGGAAGAGGACTGAAAGCATCTGGATGAGCGGTGAGCACAAGGAGAATCAGCCGTTTGGCTCATTTCCCAATGAAATGCAGCCATTGACTCTTTCGCCCATTGCCAGTCCGCCAAAAAACTCCGGGTATAAAGTGTATCCAGCGGCAGAAACGGGATGTGGAAACATACGAAATGGGCGATCTTTCTTGGAGTCAACAGCGGTGTCTCGCCCTCTCTTTCCCTCTCTCGACAAAGGTCAGATGCAAGAAGGGTCGCTTCAGCTCAGAGGCAGTGTGCCCAGCAGGACTGTAGTAAACAGACGAGCAGTGGGAAATGAATGTGGAACGAATGGACATGCTCCTTTCTATAAACTCGTGTCTCCAGGCAGTGTGTTTTCCCCCATGAGGAAGAGGTTGAGGAAGAGAAAATGGGAGCAGCAGGAGATAAACAAACTCGGCAGCAGTGCTGACAGGGTGAGCAGTGGAGGCATCGACGAGCCACACCACAGGAAAACCTCTACTTTTACAGTGAATAACTCCCACAACAACACTGGCATGGAGGATTTGTGTAACCATAGAGGTTTCTCTGGTGTCCGATTAGAGATGATTCATGAACACTTGGGTCCACCACAAAGATCCACTGCAGAGAAAGGTAAGATATCTATTATTTATTTTTCCTAATGACATCATGTTCAGTTAAAAATGTATTGATGTTCTTTTTGTATCAGGGTGCAGAGAAGCATTCCCAATGTCTCCTGCTAAGATTTTTGCTTCCATGAAAGAAAGGGAAAGTAAAAGGAAAATGGAGCATGGTCCTGAAGTCAGTTGCAGCATGAAGAACCTCTTCGGTGAGGGTGAGTACAATATAAAGTGATATTTTTTTTTCTCTGTGGCTTTTACCAAAAATTTCTTTTATAGGTAACATCAGAGACACCCCTCTCTCTACAGCTCAGAGTATGGGTGAGACACAGGATGCTGGAATTGCACAAAATGTGGTTCCTTTAACCCCAAAGAAAACAGAATCAGCTGACAGGCAATCAGAGGGCAAATACTCTGAGGATGCTCCCACCTCAGCTGTGCCGCTGGTTTTGCAGGAAGACCTCATTGTGCTCAAAAGTCCACAGGTCTCTATACCGAAGAACCATGACAGAGTGGTGTTCAAGCACAACAAGTGGCCCAAGCAAATGAAATTCCCAGTTGTGAGTACAGCATTTAAGATGGAAGTCAACATTTCAGTTTGCCTGTGGTTTCTCATCTTTTGTTTTCCTCTTTTACAGGAGAGTGTGATTTATCTGAAAAAGTGGTTCCTCAGGAAGAATCACAAGGGCCTGTTTGTTGATGGGATCCACGGGTAGGTGTTTTGATGTGGTGATCTGTTGCTTCAGGGATCCTGATGGATTAGAAAATGGGAGGATGATTGGTTAATGTGAACATTTTGGACATGTTTCCACTTAGGGAAGACAACATACAGTGGAACAGTAACATCATTGTGGACAGAGTCACAAACTCTGTGCTGAAAACGGTCTCTGGTAGAGTTTATGTCTTGGTCGGGAACATGAAGATGGATTATGCCTCTGGTAAGCCTGTATAACTAAGTGCAGTGACATTTGACTTGGTTCAGTGATAGCTGAATAAATATATATAAATGATTGCAAATTAAGATATTACACGTGTTGATCACTTTTTGGCTTCAGGATTTCCCAAGTGGCTTTTGAAAAAATTTGCTAAAGGTTTTCCTCCAAACTGGAAGGAGCTTTATGAGAAATTCCTGTTGGAGGCAAGAAAGTAAGCTTTGGTTACTTATTCAAGACTTTCAAATTTGGTGCTTAAGTTTGTTAGGGCACTAAATTTGTTTTTGTTTTAGTACCCAAAGCAACATTGGAACTAGGAAGAATAGTGTACGGAAGACGCAGTGCGCCGCCACTAACACCTCAACTTCAAAGCAGTGCAAGCAAACACCCTTGAAGACGGGTAAGTAAAATTTGCTGTAGGATGCTGATGCACTTATGTGTTTGAATCCAAGTTAACTAATGTAACTTTTGCTCTCTCTGTATATATATTATTTCTCTTCTCTAGCCGAATCCTGTCCTCCCAACTCTTCCTTTTGTTCAAGAGTGTCTCGAAGTGGTCGTGCGATTAAACCGCCTCTGGAGTATTGGAAAGGAGGGAGAGTTGTGTTGGATGCAGACATGAATGTTCAGGTCTTTGAATGTTATGAAACCACCATCTGTGAAGTAAGCACTTCAGTCATTCAGGAGATGAGAGCATTGTTGCTACAATGTACAAGTGATTGCTATTTCTGAGTATTTTCTATATCTCACAGGATGCCAACACAACAATGTCTGCTAGGCCATCACGGAAACCTGTCCATGTGTTCCCACAGGGCAGTGAGGGTAAACATGCTGCTGGTTATCTATCTATTGCTGTGAGGTGAATTACAATTCACATGACAAAGTGTTGTGTGTTCCCAGGTTCGAAACAAAATGAGTCAACATGTGACAAAGAGGCATCAGTACCACTGAGAAAGGTCAAGCCTCCACTCCTCAAATGCAACAGACGCAGTGTGAAGCCAGATAAGCCCTGTGAGACTCTTGAACCTCCTGTGGAGAAACTTACCAGCCCAGAGGAATCGTCTGGTAGAAAGACAAAGTCCAGGCAGAAGTCTCCAGCTGCAGTGGACACCGTCCGACAGAAGCAAAGCAAACCTGCAACGTCAAAAAAACCTTCAGACACAGCCGACAGATGTTCGGTGAGAGAAAAAAGGGGCAAACTGAAAGCCACAAATTCCCCAGAATCTGATACAGCTCATGATAAAACATTACAGAACGAGTCATCTACTGATGCATTTTCTTTGGAGAGAAAATATGTGCCCTGTAAGAAAGGCAGAAAGGTTCAAAGCAAGTCCAGGCCGGACGTGTCTTCACTGACACAGTCCTCTGAGGACAGCGGGAAGAGAGCGAGGAAGAGAATCAGCAGAACGATGAATAATAATGAGGGGCAAACTAAAAAGAAACCAAGCAAATGCACAAAAACATCACCATCTGCAGAGCCACTCCCAGAGTCCACAAAGTCCAGCAAGAAATGCACAGCGAGGAAAGGCAACACACAAGAGGATGATAAGGATGAATGGACTGAGGCAGAGCTCAGGAAGCTTCAGGAGTAAGTTTTGTTTCTTTGAGCATTAGAAAATGGCTTCATCCTGAAACATGGTAACGTGTTTGTATGTTTGTGCTTCAGGGCTGTTATCTACTATCCCAAGCACATGCCGGGTTACTGGGCAGAGATAGCAAGGGTGGTAGAAACACGTTCTGCAGAAGAGTGCCACAACAAGCACACATCACAGGGAACATCAAAGACTCCAATCAAAGCAGCTAAGAAAGTCAAAAAGCAAAAAAAGTCAGCAGTCAAAGCTCCAGGTAAGGAACGGCGACTGTTGGGATATTGCAATAACTCAGTATTGAGAATAATAATTTATCTAAGTGAAATGACACCATTTTAACAAGCTGCGATTGTGTGTGTGTAGTTACAGATAATCCTGTGATATCAGCTAAAGTGGGAACCTTTAAGAGAAAACAGCAGGTACGACAGTTCCTGGAGAACATGCCCAGAGAAGACGTGGATGATGTCTTCAGTTCAGCATATATGCAGAGTAAACGGTTTGAGGTTTGTCTCGTTTTTTTTTTACTCCTCTCCACCCAGAGATAATGACACGTTACTGTAAGTGTGTGTCGATGCTTCCTTTGCATCCACACAGATCCCCTCCTTGTGTCAGAGTGATGATCAAGACCTCACCGTGTCAGACCTGGATCCCCCTGGAACCCCTAGGTCATTGTGTTTCCCAGAAGTGAAGACTCCTCAGTGTCTGCATATCACTCCTGGTATGATGGGCTCTCCAAACAGGTAAATGACGACGATTTCCTTTAACAGGAACTGTGGAATGCAGGAAAATAATGACCTTACTTTTTGGGTATTTTTAAAGAGACTGTGATGACAAGTACGTGTATCAACTACAGAAGAGGATGAAAAAAAATCAGTTTAATGTCTGCAAGCTCTCGCCTCCGGCAAAGGTACACACTTTTTAAAACATTAATTTCTGATGGTCTGGTTAATATTTTCCTTACATGGGAATAATGTTGTCCTCCTTTTTTCAGAACTTTACACCCACATGTTTAGCTAAACAGCCAATGAGGAGATGCAGTAACACCGGTAAGTGGCCTTTCTGACCACTCGTGGTCAGAAACTAAACATTTTCTTTTTCCCTGTTGTCAACAGGCTGGGGTTTGCTCTAACTCAGCAAACGGCATGCATGCAACATCTGTGTGCGCTGTAGTAACAGTAGATGGTCCACAGGTGTCACGGTTAACAATGGTTTTCTGATTCTTATTTATAGCCTTTAAATGTTTGATTTACTGACTGTAAGTTACATTCATTCATTAGTTTACACACCAGTACAAAGCTGTTTTTATATAATGCACTGCTCTATCTCTGTTTTTTTTCTTTTCACAAGGAAATAATTCCTTTGTCGTTTGGGAGATGTTCTCAGAAAACAATGCGGCACCATCAGATAGTGGAGAGGAAGAAGATTTTTACTTCTCAGACAATGACTGATTGCAGCTACAACAATGATGGCTTGTTTTAAAAAATGTAAAATGGTTCACATGGAC
>JAVQJX010084809.1:0-10224 GCA_036025115.1 Ambassis agassizii
GGAAAGATAAACACACATCAATAACATGTTTAACAGATCAATGACCCCATCAAAGTACATGTGGGGAGCAATAAATATGACATGTAACAGCCTAGCTGCTCCATAAGGGCCAGAGTATTTTTTTTTTCATTTGCCCATAGATACATATGGAATGCTAACAGAATGAAGCCTCTTTTCCATATCATTAACTTCATAATATCCGGCGCTACTTTCACCTACGAGGTCTTTTAAAAATTCATTACCATTTTGTGCAAAACACTTCTGGGAGTATCTCATTGATTTCTTATTAATAGGTTGTTTGTTGTAATAAATTATTTCACTCTTAAGGCGAGGAATATGTAAAGTCGGTATGCAAAATAAGGCCTTAGGAAAACAAGCTAATTCATTTGCTTAAAAAAACACTGATGTAATCAGAATTTTTTTTTTCTACAAGTTGTGCATTTATATTATCAATCGTTGCTCCCCTGAGTGCTTTGGGATCAATACATGTGTCTGACTGCAATAACAGAAACTGACATGATACATTTTTTGAAACGAAATTAATATAAATATAAACTCCTTAGTGAGCGCGGTACAATCAATAAGTCCTGTCAGAGTTTTGTATGCCGTGTCAGGTACCCGTGCACGCTGGTACAGTGGCGCGTCTTAGCGGCTCTTGTTAATGCTTTATTGAAGCTGCCATTCTGATTCAGTGTATTTATCGCCTTTTTTCAAGTTTGTTTACTGCAGGTCCGTAACTCATGTCAGCATCAGACAGACCATTCCTCTCTCTTCTGCACGTATAAAACTTTTACTGGGCTAACAAACAGCAACAGGGATGCTGCTGCTACGGACCTGGAGGAGGGAGGATGGAGGATGGCAGACGGGGAGAAGAAAAGAAAGGATTTATAGCTGCTTGTAAATTTGTCCATCAGAGCTTTCAGCTGCATTTTCTCTACATTGGTTTTTCACTGTACTGCAGTTAAGTAAAGAAAAAAAAGAAGGAAAATATTTTAGAACGATGAATCCTGTTTAACACCCTAGGAAATAGTGTGATGATGAAAATTTATGCAAAGCCACAAAAAAAGCTCACCTTTCTCAGAATCCCTCTCATTAGCATTATGAATTTTAACATCACGACAGAAGAGAAAGACAGCGCATTCACTTAGCCTGTTTCTGTTTATTGGTTAGCGCTAGTGATTATTGTTTATTACCTCAATAAAAGCCATACAATCCACAGCCTTCCTGTGCCCATCTGCTATAATGACAGCTTAAATATTCAGAGCTGTGCTGCCGTAAAAATAAAAACAGAATGAGTCAAATATAAAATGAGTAGTAGCTGGATGGCTTCTCTCCCACCAAAAAAACAAGGTGTGTTTCTTTCATACACCTCCAGTTTTGGATTGAGAACTGGCATTGAACAGACAGCGTGCATAAGGAACGGCTTCTTTCCTTTACCTGCGTACACCAGCAGGGTCTCTACACACTGGCATGCCCAGAGGACAAGATATAACGAGATAAAGCACAACAATTTTGCATGCACAATAATTACACCAAAGTATCACACATACACCGCACCAATTAAGCTTAACACAATTAACTCTAGGGGCCATGAAGGATCTTAGAGACTTGGTGGGACCTTATGAGGATTTGTACTAGGTCTCTTTCAATCCTCATTTTGTATTTTTTTTTTTTTCCGTCTGCGCTGTGCACCTGTGGAGTATTAGGAAGGCCATTTGGCTCTGATTACATCCTCCGTCTCTGGTGGGCACTGTGTTTTGTTGTCACATTTTCTCTGCCAAAGTGTTTTGCTTTCCCTTCCTTCACCGCCGCCGCCTCGCTTCCTCCACCTCTCTTCCTCCTCTCCACGCTATCTCTCTCCCCGTCTGTCTCTGCACGGCTGCTAGGAAAGTGCCACTGTAGGCGATCAATACCTGACAATATGGCAAAATCATATATTTTTCTTCTTCTTTAGCAAATTCAATTTGGTCCTTAACATTCCAGTGGCTTTAATTAGATGCCCACGGTTGCAAATTGCAATTTACATTTTTATAGTTTTTCGAGTTAATTAGCTTGCTCACTCAGCCAGACCCGACTTGTTTATGCATTCCCCAATTCCGTCCCCCCCCCCCCCCCTTCTTCCCTTTGCCTACTGTTTGAGACCTCAACTTATGTTCTGTTTACAATGGGAAGGGGGGAAAGTCCCACAATTCCTTCTCAATAAACGAAATAAAACATTAACACTGCTTTTATTAGCCAGGCTGCCAGCTATGATGTGTTGTTTCGACTGCATCAAAAAAAGTTTCCCAGCCTTAACAATGTCACATCCCATTGCACGAAAACATTTTAATCACCTCTTTTATGAGGAGAAGCCTTTATTTCTCACAAGAAGGGAAGCTGCCATGGCAGCTCTGGTGTAAATGAGCTACTCTACGCACAGATATCTGTGGCTGCATGAAGGTCAATAACGAAATTCATATCAATACAGGTTGCTGTGTGAACATGTTAAGTGATCCTGAAACGCAATCAGGATTAGAAACGTTTGTCCGTGTGTGAGTGAATATTGTCTCCTCTCCCTCCAAGAGCTGCCAGTTCATTCACCAGCAAGAATTCAGACTGGTGTCCCATTAGAGCATTTTCAGATCTCAACAAATTGTATAAATGGGAGAAAGCAAATAATCCATGAGGATTCCACACAAGACACGAGATCTCACAGAAACTTGTTATCAAATGCGACATTTGATAACAACTGACATTGTCAGCTGGCTGTACTGCTCAAATGTACAGATGGACGAGGTGGGTTTTTTTTTTCCTCCACCCCCTTCTACAAAAGTGTGGCCAAAAAAAAAAAAAACTCTCACTTATGTTGTCATATTGGAAAAGAGAGGCCAGCTTGGAAACAGAGTCTGCACAGTAGAGGCCTTTCAAACACTGGCCCTCTTCCACATCCAGCCAGTAGCTTGGCTGCTCCATTAGCTGCTGACCGATATGCTGCTTCCCCCTTTTTTTGGCCAACACTCATCATTAATTAAATGTAAAATACTGATATAAATCAACACAGATTAGCATGATAAGAAGTAGCTAACAAGTCATAACTGCTAGGGGAAAAAATGATTTGAGGACTTTGTTTCTTGAGGCAAAGCTGTTGGAGGCAATGTTTTCAGCAGCCAATTTCCTTTCACTGACATTTGTAATGTCATAGAACATAGGAGTGCTGGAAAACAACTAAAGTCAATGAGCTTTAAACATAGAATAAAGTAAAGCAGCAGAAAGCTAATAAAGTTTTTGATCCTTTTTCTATGGTCCTTGCTCCTTTCTACTCTACCATACCAAACGCTCAACATGTATTTAAAGTGTAAATTGTACAATAAAACAAAATAGGTGAATAAATAGTTTTTGGTTTTGCACTTCCTCTACTTTAACACATTGCTAGACCATTTGATGAGAAAGAGCAGCTGGATAGTATTAAAGTTTCCACGGCAGAGTGCCGTATTTGTTTCCACATGTTTACCAATTAAAACAGTTCTTTCTTCTGAAATCAGCATCTCTACATCCATTCCAACATAAGCACGCCGCATGTGGTTCTGATGGGGTGATCAACTGAATCAAATCTGATAAGGAGAAGCATAAAAACTGTTCCTATAATCATCACTATCCTCTTACAATAGCATGGCAAACACAATGCTAGTAGAATTTTTAAGTAATTGATTTTTTTTTTTTAAAACACCTATTGACTATAGTTTTGAATGAGGAAAGGAATGGTTCAATTCTAGCACAGGGATACGGTTAGCATGATCACAAGGTCAGGCATTGGGTTCAACAAAGCTACAGACTCTCCAACTCATACCAGTGTCACTGGGCAAACATAGGATGACAGCGAGTGACCTACAAAAAGAGCGGCAAATGGCTGCTGGGGTGAAGTGCACAACAAGAACAATTTGAAACAGGCTCCCAAGGGCAGGACATGAGTCAAAGCCCATCATCAGAGATGAAGAGCCAGGCTGAGGTTTGCTAATGGATTGGACCATACAGTAGAGGACTGGAGTAAGGTCATCTTCCAGCTTTGCTCAACATCTGGTCATCTAATGTTGGAGAGGCCTACAAGCCACAGTGTCCTGCACCCAGTGTGAAATTTTGTGTAGGATCTGTGGGGCGGGGCTTCAGCAAGACTGAAATTGGACAGGTTTGTTTGCGAAGGACGCATAAACCAAACCTGGCTCATCATCATGATGAACAGCTATGAGTACAACTCCCCCAACTTCTCCTATACTAGGGGAAGGACGATCATGATGACATGATGTGTGGCCATATGTGTTCAAGCCCACCTTAATAAATATTCACAAAATGTGTCTATGTGCCAAAGTGCAGCATGGGTCATCAACATTTTTCAGCTAAGTTTGCATCAACACACACAGTGTTAACATCTGAAAGCACCCCTAGAAATACTCATATGGTTTACCTCTCCGTCTCCTTCCTGTCCCAGGAACATAAATGCATCTTCCTGAAAGAATACCTGAAGCGTTTGCAAAGAACTAAATCTGCAAAGTGATCTGACCCGCAACTGTCAAAGAAAAGACGAGTCGCAGTGTCTCCTTTTCTAACTTGTTTTTCCTTGATCCTAACCCATTGTCATGTTAGACCTTACTCTCAGATGACGCGCAACCAAACGATGGTGAGGAAAAAGGAGACAGCAAAGTCTTTGAGTGGGAGACGGCAAGTGAGAGAGAGAGAGAGAGAGAGAGAGAGTCACTCAGTGCACCAATCAGCCGAGCAGACAGGCAAGTCACCTCTACTGTCAGTCAGCGATCCCCCTTGTGACCGGAGGACTAAATGAAACACAGCCTTAGCCTCCTGCATGTTGTGTTCTGTTTCATCCTCTTCTACCATCACTCTTTATCTCCTTAACAGACATCAGACATTTAGTCATGCAGCCCTGGAGACCGGTTGGAGGACCAAGGGTTGCTGACTGCCAGGAGTCCATGTAACCACTGACCTCCATTACAACACAATTAAACAACTCGTGTCTCCCCTCCGAGGTAAGACTCCTTCTGTCTACCGCCCCACCCCTTCCTCCCTTTGTTCCACGCCATCCTTTTTGCTCCTCATTAAAGCATCACATCTATTTAGTGAAGTCTACGCTGACATATTGAACAGCATGTTGTTATTGTTTGAGCTGGGCTATTACTTCCAGGGTCTCCTGAAGGCATAGAGAGGACACACACGCGGGCTTAACGTTCATGTTAACCGCTAATTGGCGATTGTATGCTGATAAAAAATGGAGGTCAGAAGTTCGGAGAAAAATCCACACACACCAGTGCAAAACAACTGTGTGATATACAGTGGTGTTTAAATGAAAATCAATTAGAATTCTTTTTATTTCTGAATATGTACACACAGCAGATTTTTCAAGTTCTGAAAGTAGACAAAAAGAACTCTTGAAATATTTACTTGGTTATTTATTTATTTAGGAAAATGATCCAATTATGTATTTGTGAGGAAACAAAGCACAGTATGTGAACGTCCTTTTCATTAACAGCTGATCAGAGTTTCTTCAGTTCTGAGATGTTAGTGGTTTTCTACCTGCTGAGCTGGTTCCATCAATAATGGCAAACAGATGCAGCAAACCATGATACTACCATCACCATGCTTCCTTTCTCAAAACTTCTGTCCATTTTTCCCAGCAGCCTTCTGGGTTGTCCACAATGGTTGTTCAGTTGTTCTTTGTCCACTTCTAAGACTTACATAAACTATTGATGTTGATGCAGGCAAAAAATCACAAGCGACACTGTAAATCATAACTCACGTCTAAATGCTGTAATGATTGTTGAAATGGGGCGAATAGAAGCTCTCCATCACATGACGGAGAGACAGTATCAGCATTTAAACATCAGCTGTCAGATCATTTCATGGACCAGAGGCTGAGTGTGCGTTCTCTCTTCCTGTACGCTTTTAAATACCACAGAACAAATGAAGGAATCAATCTCTGGCTTTCACACTCAGGCAGTCTTTTGCCAATCTAGCAAAGACAAATAACCTTGACTGTGTAGGAAAACGTTACAGGACAAACTACCCATAGGCTGAATTAACACAGTATCTCACTGATAAGGGGGGGGGAGGCTTCTTCTTCTTCTACTTCTTTTAAGAACTGGAAGCGCACAAAGAAGGCCTTGATTTTTAAAGTCTGTGGGGATACCTCTATGCCCCCGCAGGCTGCATCATTATAGGCCATATTTTGGTGGAAAACATGCCCAGGGAGCAGCTCCTGGCTCTGAGAGCACAGCGTTTGAAATCACACAGAATTTCTGAAAGCAAACTTTTTTGTGCGTTTCTTTGGAGTTTTCTGGCGCCTCGTGTTTCTGCATAACGGGCGTCTCGATCACAACTCTCCCCTCTAATTATAGACTGCTTGTATTTCTATAGGCTCAGCTGTGCCTGTTATTCATCTGTTTTTTTTTTCACGACAGCTCAATCCTAGATTTGTTTTGATGTCCTAATTTCAATTTTTTTCCCCCCATCGTAACAACTATTCTTCTGCGGGAAAAGGTTGGGGGGGGGTATGGGGGGTTAGGAGGGAAGAGCTTCTGACCTGATGTTCTAGCCCCTATCTGCTAATTAGGCCTTTTCTCCAACCAGATGCTTATAATTAAATTTACATGCAGTGGTGAATAGCTGGATAAAAAAGAACAGATCCATCAGGAGGCCGTCAAGTCTCCATTACATGGTGTGTAAAATACACATGAACATAAAAAGCTCATTAAGAGAGACAATAAAGGGAAGAGACACCCCCCAGAGCACTTCAAACACCATCTTGAGTTGTGCCCTGGAAGCATCCGCCCACTTTCTCCACCCCGCGCGTCCCTCTGCTCCTCGTCGCCTCTTCCTCAATCACGATTTTACACTCCTGCTCTGCACCTGTTCCGAGGTGGCTTGTTTGTTGTGGCTGAGGTGCATCTCCCAGAATCAACCTCACCACCCTCCTCCCTCTGGAGATGTTCCGAGGAGGGATGAGGGGGGAGAAAAAAACAAGAAGAGGAGAAGAGAGAACAAGCTCCTCTTTAATGCCGACCTGGCGCCAAGCCCTGGCTGACGGAGCTCGGTGCAGAAGGGGGAAAAAAACAACAACACACCACAGCAGAAAAAGCCTTACTCACTCACTTACTCCCACTTTGATGCTCTGGCTAGTTAATTATTGCTCGGAGCTATTTAAATACACCTAATTAAAACAAATGTAAAGTAGATCATTAGCTGAAAGATGTTAGCTCCTCTTGCGGGGTGGAGGGCACCCTGAATTGCTCGGTGGTCAGGGCCCGCTGATGATATTCATCAGGAATCGAGCCGACAGAGTACAACCCGGCGGTTACTGTAAAATGCCTTTACTGTTTTCCGTTTTTTGGGGGGGGGGTTTTTGTAAAAAAAGGCAAACAACGGTTTAATTTCAGGCGGCAGGCAGCAGCACATTGAGCTGATCAAACACACTACATATAGAGGGCAGACCGTCAAAAGTAAATATCAAAGGATCTGACAGCCACAGGTCTAATTGTTGTTATTTCCCTTGTGGTCCTGTTGTGTTCTGTAAGATAAACAAACTGGAGAAGAGGAAGAGGAGAGTACTAAGAGGATGAATGAGAGTTCATGAAAGAGGCCCAGAACCAGAGCCCAGATGTACTTAGTTATATTAATAATGGCTGAATTGAAGTGTTCAAGGAACATTTGCTTTACCAGATGTGATCAAAAGTATGTGGACACTCAGTCACCACACTGTATGTATAGTTTCATCTTCCCTTACCAGCCAATTAAACATCTGTAAACAACAATGAGTCAATGAATTGAAGTTTGTTTTTTTTGTCACTGTTCAAGTTTCATTTTAACTCCTGGTTAAGTTAGCCATTAAAAAAATAGAAAATAGAATAATGGGTTAGGTAAAAATGACATTTTATAAAGAACGCCGCTGTTTTCATCACAAACACACACACAGCCTCCATCACAATAACAATGCCACTAAATTAAATCTAAGTACATAGTACAACTGACGCAAACCATGAGTCATCCCACATGAGAGTTAATTGGCAACTTCATACATCCAAAGTTATTATTCTAAAGATGGAAAGTGTCTGAAACGAGCTGTAAGAAGTTAATCAAGCGCAGGTAACCTTAAATTTAAAAGTACACCAGAAGAGGAGAGAAAATGAGAAAAGCTGTGTTGTTCAGTGAGGTAAATCAGAAAAAGACCTGTTCCACTCTCCAGGAGTATGAAGGCTCCTCTCCTGTGTCAGCCTTTAATTAACTATTGACCGTGCCACCAAAAGAAACCAAGCAGCAGCAGCAGCAGCAGCAGACAAAAAACCTAGAAGGCTAATGGCCTTGAGAACATGATACATCCCTTAAAGGCCTTTTTCTCTGCTCATCTTATTTTTTTTATTTTTTTTCCTCCCCAGTTTAGGCAGCGTTTCAAATCCACGCTCAGATGAGCCCGCTCGCCGCCAGCACACACCATCAACAAGTTCAGTCTTCCCAGGATCTATGGATTTGTTTGATCCAAGTCTGATGGCAATTACACACCCACACAGATGCTGCCAAACACATTCTGAAAAGCTTCTCCGGGGTGCACACACACACACACACACACACATAGATGTTCTCAGTTTTTGTTCGCTTGTTTTGTTGTGTCGACCGCGCGTGTACACCTGTGTGATGGAATTGGAAGCAAAAGACAAAAAGGAAGTCAAAGAGAGGGGAAAAAAAAACAGCAGGGAGAATTAGCAGCATTCTACACACCAAGCTACGAGGACCCCTCTGCCCACGGTCTGACACGGGCCTGTATGCAAAACACACACACCTACGCGCAACTTATACATGCACACAGGGACAGAAAGAAACAAACAGCCCGGCAGTGAGGCACTGCAGCATGCCAGGGTCGCCCCCCTATGGAACCAGAAGCTTCTCTGTCTGCCAGTGTCCTTTTAAAATGATTGATTTGACGCATTTTTTAGTGTGAGAACAAATCAGAAAAAGGTGTTGTGTGGAGATAATTAACAAGAACACAATCAGTCTATCATTATACTCCCCTATTAGATATGGCCACCTGATGCAAATTAACAATAATTAAGGGGGAGCTACAGTATTTTTTTTGTGTGTGGCCATCCCTGCCTTGTCAATCATGCTCTGTTACGTATGTGCAGAATAATTACCACCTGCAGCACAGATCTCTATTCTCTATTCCTGTAATCACAGAGAAATAACGCCAAGCCGAGTGTATTAGCACTTGTATGATTGAAGTGCGGGTTTGAGCCGTCCTCACACTATACAGCATGAGCAGGTACACAAATTAAGTAGTGGTGCCGGGCTATAGGAGGACATTTATACATATATATATATATATATATATATATAAAACAGCATTTATAAAGGTAGTCAGACAGGACATATACTATTTCTATTTCTCCTCGATATTAGAATGAGTCTCCGTGGTCTCCAAACATGCCCATAAATTTTCATAACTAGTGGGTGGACCATAGTTGGCACAGAACATGAACAAATGGCTCCGGCTCAGGCATCATGAATATCAATGAAGGGGGTAGGAATGTGTTGAGACAAGCCAAGCAAATCCCAATGAGACTGGATCCCAAAAATTACCCCCTTCCCAAGGCTCCTGATGACGACTGTCCTGTTAGAATTCTTCGCTCCGCCTTCACATCGTTTGTGATTTTCTGCTTGGTATTGGGATGTAATCAACACCCTGCTGGTTTCAGTATGAACGATGTGAAATACTCATATCAACTCTATAGTGCCGGATGAAGAAAAAAAAATGGTTGATTGCTGTTAAAGTGTGATAAATTGTGATTTTAAAATAAACAAACCATTAGAGGACTAATTGTGGCAATAAAATCATAGCCTCTACAAAGATGACTGACAAAGTCTTTGACAGGAAATCGGCACCAAATGGGATTTCTGTCTTTAGGAACACAGTCAGTCTTCAGCACACATGTCAAACTGGTCCATCAAAAGGCCGGTGTGGCTGCAGGTTTTTGTTCCAACCAGCCAAGAGGACAGTTTGACCAATCAGCTGTCTGAAGACTGAGATCATTTGATTGAATTAGTCAAATCTGGTGTGCTGCTGCTTGGTTGGAACAAAAACCTGCAGCCACTGCGGTCCTTTGTGGAATAGTTTGGACATCCCTGTATTAAATGAAAATCTGATTCACCAGAATTGGCCACCATTTTCTTTTGGTTTGCGGTCCAGTTCTG
>JAVQJX010084823.1:0-12076 GCA_036025115.1 Ambassis agassizii
TAGTTTTGGAAATCATTTCCAAGGTGTCAAAATATTAAAAAAAAAATAATAATAATAAAAAATGTATTGCCTGTTTTCTTGATGCTTATGTTAAAGACGCACAAACAATAATTTTCTGGGTATTCAAGAAAAAAAGAAAATAGTTGTGATCATTGCCATGCTTGGATGCTCATGTATTCTATCATTAAAACAATGAGAGATAAAGGAGAGATAAAGCACAGGCTATGAATGTGCACTTTCCAATTCCATCCTCCTCTCAAACTTTGTCAACCATGCCAGACTGTTTTTTCTTCCATAAATCAAGGACAGTGGAGAGGACGAGGTGTGATTGCTTTCACACCCAGGAAGTAATCACACCGGACCTGCCACAGCTCTGATTAAGACTGATAAATATCGACGAGCAGTTAATGAGATGTCAGGCAGGAACAAGGCCCTTCCCTTCATGCCTACCGATGACTCCAATGGAGAGGAAAAATGACCTTGACTTGGCAATATCATGAGCGTCTTTCATAAGTGCAAAGCCAAAGCTATTAATTATCTTTGGTTGGTGGGAGATATTATTGACAGTGCTGCTGGATTATTCATGTTGACCTGTGGCCAACAGATGTTTGTCACAGTATTTTTATTCAGAATGACATCAGGTAAACACAGAAATAATGCTGTTAATTTTCATTCAATAACGTGTTGTTAATAGATTGAAGCAGTGTCACAATTAGCTGATTAAGAGACTGTGATGAACATTGGTCTCCAATATTAATATAGTGTGACGTCCTCTCTGAACATTTCATGTCTGCTGAATATGATGAGGACAAGAAAAGTCAGCAGAAAGTTAGTATCAAGTAAATGTATTATCTCATCAGGTATCATGAATGCCCTGCTGTATGTATGCACTGAGAAGGAGGTCCACGTCAATGTGCTTTTTGTGCTAAGCCATGTGATTTACGCATGATGGTAGTGGTATTACACTCTGTTTACAGTAAATTAAGGCTCTGTCTTGATAACTGCAGGCAGGGGGACATCTTATCTTACTGTAGCGGCATTTTGATGTGCTTGTTCAGTGGCCTTGCTGTACCTGAAGGCTGCCATACCTCTCACATGTGACACATTCCCACCGATTGTCCAGCTTTGACCGTGAACTCCAGGTCACCCTGTGGTGTCCAGGCACAGTCCTGCTGAATATTGTATCTCTGGCAGACATACTCAACACATCAGACCCAACCATGCAGCTGCACCCAAACACCTAACAATAGAATGCTTGTTCTGGGACAGAAAAGGCTGGGTCCCCTCTTTAGGGAAGGGGGTGATGTGAGCGGGTGGTCAAATATTTCAGGGGTTTTGCAATAGGATCATCTTTTGTGATGTTGCTATGATTAGGAGCGATCAAAATTTTGGGAAAATTAGGTTATGTCTGTTTTGGAATTTATTTATTTGTCATTTACACACAACACACAATTATCTCTGATGGGGCGGTGTTAACTCAGTGATGTCTTTAAGTGATGATTTTATGATTTTATGACTTTTTTGGAAAGAAAAAAAAAGAAAGCCTTGTGGCTGAAGTAAATCTATTTAGAGCATAATAAACATAATTAGCATTTGCATGACAGAAAACAAGATAATCCTGAAGAAATAACAACAAAACCTAAAAAAGATGACCACTTTTATTTTTCACAATAATCTGATTCTAACGAGGAACAAAGGTGCAGACAAATACTGGCATACACACAGCCCCTTTCTTTGTTGGAAGTATTTGCCAATTAGCAAGTTGTGGGGCTGGAGTGGTAATTAGGCTTTCCAGTCGGCTGTGTCTGTGTACAGCTTAGTTGAGACAGGTCTGAAGCTAAACGCCTCACTATTTGTCCAGCAATTATGTCAGGTCCCCATGTCATCGTACAGACGTGACCAATTAACTGTGCCAAGCTGAAGTGAAAGAGAGGGATTATGGCAGAAGAGTTGGGAGAGGATGAAAAACTAGACAGAGGACGGGTGTGCGGGTGTTAGCAGGGAGCTCATAAGAAGGAGGCGAGAGTCTGTAGGGACTAAGAAAGAATAAAGGAAGATGGGGTCTGGCTTTGAAAATGAGGGGAAGGAGTCAGTAACGAGGTTGTAAGGAAGCGGATTTGTGTTTTTTCCCTATTGCTGTGTGATCATGTTTTTCATTGATCCTCTTCCTGACTGACATGTGGCTAAGACATGTTAATGCATAGAAATATTTATGCTAATCCAGCCTCTCTGACTGAATAGGGATAAGAAATTAATCTTTATTGACGTCTTAATAATTTTCCCTTGCATTATGTGACATGTTTTGATGAAACACGCCTGCAGACAATCAATATTCAGCAGCTCGGTGTAATGTGACACTGTGTCAATAGCCATAGGAAAGTATACAGTGCTGTAGTTCATCTTGGCGTTGGTCCATATTTACTTCAACCTGACAGATTATACTACATATCGAGCAGTGAAGGAGCGCTGGCTATCTGGGCTGGTCAAAAAATAAACTGACAACCTATGATACAGTGGCCTATGGGTTCACACAGAAGTTGTTGTTATTTCTTTGATTTCTTTATATAGCAGTGCATATGGAAAAATAAAATGACAGAAGATAGAAAGAAAATTATCCACCTGTGAAATTCAGCTGTCCATCGAGTCCATCATCTAACAAAACAGGAAGCTCATGAAATGTATTCTGCCCGCCGCAACACAAAATGAACCCACATAAACTTCTGTTGAAACTTTGTGGTCACATCTAGGGGGAGTATTTTGAAATATCTGCTCTATGTACCAAGACAAGACCAATGCAAGATTTGTATTTAATTGGACAGGGAAGGGGAGAAGGAGAGCCAAGGGACTAAGGGAGGGCCAGATGAGGTAGAATCTATGATCTGAGCATCTATTCCTTGCTGCTGGAAAACAAGCCAGTTGTTTTTTGGTGCCTGCAGAGCAGAATTGAGTTCATATTAATCAGTGGGCTTGAAAGACAATATAGTGAGCTTTAGCGCTACAGGTTATTGACACAGCTCTGCTGTGGACTGTTGGGTTTTTGGTGACATGTCATTACAAATGTGGAAAAACTGTGAACAGATCAGCTCATTTGCCGTGGGTACTTTGAAATATGATGTTGATACATTTTTTTGTTTTGAAGTTGGTGACTCTGTCTTGACAGGCGCAATCATGTGCAGTCTTACACAAAAATACAATGGCATTGAAGTCTTGGCATATCACAGCCAGTTTAATATGTAAAACCACTATGCCTGTAAAGGACAAGAACAGCCTAAGCCTGTCTTAAACACACATCAAGTCAGCGAGCTTTAGATGATAAATGAACTGTTTCACTCTATGGTACACTGAGCACATACACAGAAATGTACTGGGCTGCGTGATTTTTATCTGAAGCCGATTGTTATCTGAATGGTGCCCCTTTATCAAACAAGAAATGTTATTGTGATAGTTAAAAAAAAATATTCAGAGTTCTGGTAATGATTATAGGAGTGAGAGACGGCCAGACATGATAAGTGGTGAGATTGAATGTGTTTGTCTTGGGCAATTACTTGACTGCAGAACATGTACGTGATTATGAGTTGGCATGGTACTTCACGGACAAAAGAACAAATCCACATGGAGAAATTAGCAATTCAAAACACAACACAGGAGTCATTTCAAGTCACATTTCTTAAATAATTTAATTGCAAAAGGGGTCTTTTAAAAATATTTCTACAAGAAAGCATCATCATTTTTTTTGTAATTTGTTGTGTATGTCTGCACCATTAAATACATCTTAATGCTTTTCAATGAGGAGTTAACAATTGCATTTCTCAGTTCTTTGTCCACCCCCAAACCACCTTTTCATGGACAATATTCTCTGAAACATGAAGAGGGGTTTCTTAAAACGGATGACATGTGCAGTGAGCTTGTTAGAAGACAGAATAAAAGACAATACTGTATATATTCTTCAAAGGGAGAATGAAGAAAAGCAAGCAAGAAGAGGTTCCAGAAAGGTGTGAGTAAAACAGGTGAAAATAAGGTGTGAGGAATGTTAGGATAGTTTGAATCTTGTTGGCACACACACACACACACACAGATAACCACAGCCTAAAGCCTGTTGATCAAATTGTTTCTGTATAAAAAAATGGCAAATGTTTTATTACACACACTCACACACACAAACCCTAACCGTCCATCTTCATTTCAGCAACATGCAGTCAGATGGACGAACAAAAAACACAGGAGACAAGTTTCCTTTCTGTGACTGTTAAATATGAAACACACTCATGAATGTGTGAAAAATCCCCTCTAAGATTAATTGTTTGCAGTTGAAGTGGTGGTGGTTTAATCTTTTAAATATGTGCAATTCTGCCCGTTGAGCTCATCACTCATGGTCGGTTGACTTTTGGTGAACACAACTCAAGAACCCAGAACAGCATGTGCACCTCATCAATAGTTCATGCAAGCCCTAAACTACCATTTTTCATGAGTAGGCATGTCTGCCATCTGATTGTGTTTAGCTTTATTTATCCCTTTCCCCTTCTGCCTGTTCCTTTTTTTTTGTATTTTCATATAAACTGCAAATGCAAGGTTGTAACAGTGGGACTTAGCTGAGTGAGTGATTGTTTTTCTGATTAAATGAATTTTGCTTTTTTGTCATTTCCAAATATTCACTTGTTTCAATTAAAAAAAGTTTCTTCAGTGGGAAACTATAATTTGCTTGAATAAGCCATTTTTTTTTTCATATAAGCCAATGTTGTGGCCAGCTTCTGAGCATCAATAAATTAATGATAACTCCTACAGGTTAGTAAGCCCTTAACAGAGTGAGCTAGCAGAAAAAATAAGTGGAATAAGATGTAAAACAGGGAACACATTGTCATTTTGCATAATATCTTCCATGACTTCTAAAGGAAAAAGGAAGCCGCTGGCAAACTGGCATTACACACCTAAGTAATAATGTTCACATATTGCATTGATAGTTCCAACCCAAACAATATGGAAACTGTCTGGAAGATCAGTCCCAGTCCTTAATCCAGTACCTTTGAATGTTGCTGTGTGAGAACAGCATGGTCTCAGTGATGCATCTGCTATCATTTAGAATGAGAGGAGGGGATACTGCAGATTTTGGCTGTCTGCATGACAGGGCTGTTGATCCTGCACTGTACTAATCATGCAGCAACCCGAGCTGAGACAGGATGATTGCAGGCCAGACAGGAAATGAAGAGAGATAATGATAGGTCAGCCTGCCCTGTGTCTGTCCACGCTGCTGCACGATCATATCCTCGAGATGCCTGATTGGCTGCTGCATTAATCGACCTAACAGATGAAGACCAATAGTTTTCTCGTGTCACAGCTCTTGCAGGGAGGTACACTAGAAGTCTGGTGGTGGAACTGTGGCCTGACAAGGACCAACACTTTTCTAATAACCTCCTAACAGTCCTACGTAAGCTGCATTGGGCATTTCAGTTGAAAATAATGTGCCTGGAAGACAATCAGTAACAGCTGAGGAAGCTTAATATTGAGTTCAGGCAGCACACACAAACTTGAACTCACCTACAGAAAATCAAAACTCTCAGAAAACAAAGTACTATCCTGACTTTCCATCTTCTCTCTCATCCCTCCCTTGAGTTAATGTCACTCTGAATCAAATATTTCACAACAACACTTCCATTTTTGTCAAAACACCATTTTTCTTTTGTTATTTATCTTATTTTTGTTACAAAACATGTACAGGCTGTTTAGAACAACAACAAAAATACAATATCCAATTTATATGCAATTTCTTTTGTTTAATAATCATCAATTCATTAGGTGAATCCTCTTGGAGTTCCTTCTGATTGTTCCAAGTCCATGGTCCCAAAAGGCCTAACTTCCATCTGGGCATTGGTGGGGGTGTGGGGGGGTTTGGTGGGCGCGGTACAAATAAATACATAGGGCAGGATGTCAAGAAATTAAAATAAGGATTTTGATTATTTCTAAATCCAGGTAATAATAAGTAGAAATTAAGGTGTCCATCATGGTTTCTCTCAGTTCTCTGCATGAAGCACATATGTGTGTGTGTGTTTGTGTGTCCATTTTTTGGATTCAATAAAAAAGAATGCTTAACAGTTGTCCACAGAATATAGCGTAATAGTTTCAGATATATTTGCTCCTTATCACAGTTCAGTTCATGCGTTAATTCTCCATGGTGGCAAATAGCAGGAAGCTGTATTGTACAGTATACTTGTGTGCAATTTAACACATACCCACACATCCAGGCACACTTCATCACACTTCCACCCACACATGTGCACGCACACATACAAAAATGCACACAAAAGGCCAAGGGGTCTCTCTATAGTGTTGCCACAGTCCTCAACCACCCCCTACCATCAATCACAAAAAGTGTCCAGCTGAGGTGAGAGGGGGTTTACTTCGGTTTGACCGGCCATTTCGTAACCACAAATCTCTCAGAAAAACATGTAAGAAAGCTAAACAAAAAAGAAAAACAACAACAACAAATGTAGTGTGGACAAACAAAAACTTTGCGTTAAAAAAAAAGAAAGAATAACACAGTTGATGAGCAGGTGTTCCCAAAGCTATGGAACTATCCTGAGGTCAGAGTGAAGGTCAGAGTGATGAGGTTGTTTAGTGACTTGAGGATCCAGCAGCCAAAATAAAACACGGCTGCCTTCCTTTGACCTTCTTGACCCCTGTCATCCTCTCGACCTTTGACCATAACCCATCATATTTCCTCCTCCACCGCCTCACCCTTCTCCAGCAAGTGCCCTTTTAGATAACACACCTTCAATATGAAGATGGAGAACAACACACGTGCACAATAAAACAACTTCTATCAGGGAAAGAATTGTCCTCTATCTCCTCTGGTCTCAAACACACTTTTTTTTAATGTGTGGTGATCACTTCTTACTATGTCCAGCTTGATTGGGGGTTTAGGGGAGGAGCTCAAGGTGAGGATCAGAAAGTGACATTACAGTTACAGTACTAAGGCTGACCTGACTACAACACACATGCATGCAGACATCAACCCACTCCAGAGCTGGTGAGGCACGCATGGGGGGGGGGGGGGGGATTTTGTCCTCTTTTGAAAAACAAAACAAAGAAAAATAATTCAGTTTGGATGGAAAAATGAAACGATGAATAACAAAAGAGCAGGAAGAGGAAATGTAAGTGGTAATGCAAAACAGAAACAAAATATATTCAGAGGCACTGCAAGCCAGTTTCATAGTATCTAATTGGCAGAGATGGGTCAGGCAGCTAGGGTTTTCCAGTGGCCCTCTCTGGCACAGTTTCATCCTCGCTCTGTTCCTGTCTGGCTGTCCTTCGATTGCATCGGTCTGTGTGTCCAGTCGCTCACACCTGGACAGGAAGTGTTTGGTTCATCTGTAGTCTCATGTCCTGAATGCTTCCGAGAATCTTCTTCTGATGGCCAGCCAACGTTACCCCTATCCGCAGCAGGTCTCTATGGTGAGACAGCGATAGAGAGAAACAGAAAGAGGAGGAAAAAATAAGAACAGGTGGCTCAGTCATTAAAGTAGACAAACATCACATGACCTCAGTAGAAGTGCAATTTTCACTTTTCACCAAACACTGGGCATCACGTTGTCATCCATTAAATGGATTCCTGAGAGAATATTAACAAAATAAGGACACGCATTCAGCTCTATAGTGAGTGTTAATGCAACATTGCTGTGTTACCCAGCAGGTGGGCAAGAGGAAGGGAGTCAAAAGCCCATAATGATAGTTAATGATTAAAGAGCAAACGCTGCTACTGTTTGGCAGCTGGTAGATTTCACAGAATTCACATCAGCCTAGTGAGAAAAACGGCAGGGAAGCAAGACTTTTTGCAAAGTATTACACAGATTTCTCATTTAATAGGCTGTCATTCATGCTTAAAACAGGTCTGTGTGTCAGTAAATCAGCTTTAAGTTGCCCACTGTTGCACAACATTCCTCAGTGCTTAAAAATGCATCCCTCAAAAACACTGCAGAAAAGACTGGAAGTGTGAATCAATCTTTCAGCAAAGAGCTGAAACCAATATGAAATTGCTGACATACTGCCATTTGTTGACATTACTACACTGTTAAAAGGGCCTGAGAGAACACACCTACTTTGGCTGTCATTAGTCAGACGGCATAATCTAATCAACATAGCCATGTTGGTATAACATTGTACAATAATATCACACGAATCTCTCTTTTCCGCCTGCTTGTTTGATTTCCCTTGTTGATAGCTCAGGAGAGAGCAGACGTCGTCTGGGGCAGCGATTAGTGAACTGTTGGGGCTCTGCCACTGTCTGCGTCCTCTCCCTTCAATCACACACATAAATACTGGATAATCTAATATAACACACATACAGCATGCACTGCTTGTCTCAATGACTTTGCGGCTTTGAGACAAAGGTGTGTACCTAAGCACATGCACTTACATAAACATACATGACTATGAACTTTATGGGTGAGTGCACACACACACGCACACTGCACATCTGTCCTTTCCAAAGCTAAATCAGGCTGTATGATCGCAACTTTGCACAAATAAATCGTGTATTTTGTTTTTTTTCTCCATATTTTGTCATCCCCATCAGCACAGCGACGGAGGATGAAATGATAATAAATGGGCACCATTAGAGGAATTACTGGCCATTAAGGCCAACAGAGAGCCACAGTACACCACACCTGTCAGCCTAGCCAAATTGAAACAAATTACCTCCACCTCCATTGCCTATTATGTAGCTAATGAGAATGATTTATTTATCATTATAATCCTAATTCATTTATTTGATCATCACTGGCCCTTCAATTTCCATGACTTCCATTACATCATTTCCTGTTTGTACATGACGAGACCTGTGTCATCAGCTGGAGATTCAGGAAGCAACTAGTGAAAACAAATGCTGTGGAATTGTGTATCTACCACTGTTGATCTGATTTTATTAGCTTCTGGAGAAGGTGATTGTAGTAGCATCCTGATTACATATCCATTCTGCAGCAAACCTTAGGAGGAATTATAAAAAAAATAATTATAGGAAAAGAAGGAAAGGAACAGAGATTTTTCATTTTACTTCCTACATGATATATCTCTTGGTTGCAACATTGCGCTTTTTTAAAAATCCAGTATTATATCCAATTACACAACATAACATTCAAAGGTGTGCTTTATTTTTCATCCTTGACATCCTCTAAAGCCCACTTCTTCATGATTTATCATGTTTAATTTAGCCATGAGACTATTTTTACTCCCTCAAGGTCAATCTGTATACTAATTTGACTCTCAAACTAAGACCAGTCAATCACTTTAGGCCTGATTAGCTCCACTCACTCTGCTGTCATCTGGGCCACCAGGTCAAAGGAAGCGAATCCAGCGTTGACGAAGTTGTCACGGTAGCGGCTCATCTTGATGGCATCCAGCCAGTCCCCCACAGTGGTGAAAGTGGTATAGTCTGGCACACAGCGATCAAGCAAGGGCTGGGACACCCTACATTGGAGGAGCGAGGAGGAGAGAGAGAGAGAGAGAGAGAGAGAGGGAAAAGAGAGAGAGAGGGTTAAGGTCGTCACTCTACTGCCTCTATTGGCCAACCTCACCCCCAAACGCCCCCCTGCTGAGCGCCACCTCTCCATTTCTCTGTCTCCTCCTCTTTTTCCCCCTCTCCTCTCCTCTCCTCTCTTCTCCTCCAAATATAAGGAGTTGTGTGCAGGGGTGGGGAGTACAGGGTGAGGGGTGTGGGTGGAGCACTTTTTGTGACTATGGAGAGACTGGCTGGAGGCTTGGGTGGTGGATGTTGGCGCTGCAGCTGGTGAGGCGAGGTCATGCGTGTTCGTAGAGCAAAGTTCTAAATAATGACTAACAACATTTGAATTAAAAATGCAGCTAAGAATTAAAACAACATATGTGACAGTAACTGAGTGGACTTTTATTTTAGTCAACGAACATGTTTGTAATATGAACTGCTGTGGAACCCTGAATGAATCTGGACAAGAGTTTTCTACTCTGGTGGTTCATATTCTTCTTGTTGCAATGAGATGTCAGAGTATTGCAGTGGGACTGACAAGACAGTGAAAAAAGTGAAATTCAATCTGTGCGGTTGTACTGAGTTGCACTTTTAAACCACCTACAAATGTGGTTTAAATCAGATCTGGGAAGATTGGATTCCATGTGGTTTTTCTGGTCACTTCAAATCAGACTCGGGCTGTCTGTATGAATGTGAGCTTAAACAGCAGGCTATAAGCCATATGCCTGTTAGTCCATAATTATTGCATTTACAGTATATTCTCTCAGGAAGTGTCTGAAAAACATATGCTCTTTTGGGACATCCATACAAGGATGTGCACAACACAAACCACACAGAGGTGGAAAGACTTTGTCTTTATGTGAAAAAGGGAGAAATATCTGTGGAATGTAAACACAGATGTCGTTTACGTGTGTGTGGTTGCACATTATTGGCTGAGTCACAGTCCTGTGGACTCTGGAAGAGGTGACTCACAAACCTGTGCATGTGTTTAGTTGTGTAATTCTACCTTTAATCGTCTTGGCTGTGTCTAAAAATGTGTTTGTTCTTGCACAGCCCCCAAAAAAACCCTCATACGCTGATCAATCCTGTAGATAGAGAGGCCACCTTGGAAGTTTTAATAAAACTATGCAACAACTTAGAGAGTGAAGCAGAGCAGATGAACAAGGAGAGGTGGAGGCAGAGAGGATGACGGGGGAGGTAAAGGAAGAGAAGAAACAGATGAAGGAGAGGGCAAAGAGAAAGAACACCACTGTCTCCTCTCCTCTCTGCTCTGTTGATCCCTGTCATCCTTTTTGATGGCATTAGATTCATTAACAATTAAAAGAGGAATGGGGAGAGAAAGAGGGAGAAAGGAGAAAAGGCATGGAGGGGGAGTTAATAACAGTGATACAGAGGCTCCATTGAGTGGTGTAGATGGAGTGATTTTTAATAAGGTCTGTGCTTTGGAGCCCGAGGCCTTAGGCTGTTGTTAACACCAGACTCTGGCTTCTCTTAATGGAGTATTGTTGGTCCTCCTCCTCTAAAGTTGGCTTCATAAAGGTCCAGACTATTGCTGGACACATGTGAGCCACTAGCAGAAACACAGCAGGAAATCTGGATAATATTGTGAGCTACTGTAGAGAGTAAGACTGCTATGGGCCAAACAAAATACATAATGGATAGTTGGGACTGTCAAAGTTTCACCAAAGAGTGTTTTATAGAGACAAATATAATGAGTGGTTAATTGCAGAAGTGCAACTCTCTATCTACTTTAACAGTATAAACATGGATGCCACCAAAGTTCCTTTACAGATATAGTCAAGTCAATTACATGCATTATACAGTGGTACCCATGACAAAATGACTTCTGTGTCAGACAATGTTAGTTAACCTTCAATGTTGACCAGCAAGACTGTCATCCCTCACTCCTCCCTTGTTAGGTTTGTCAGCAGGAGGCCACCTCTCCGCTGGTCCGTTTAAAATCTCGTTAGCGGCTAATTAAAAGACGCTCCCATCTCTTTTTTACATCGCCCTAATCGAGCTAATTAACCGCAAGCTTAATCTTCTAAGAACGTCACTCCGGTGGCCAACCGAGACCCTGGTTTCCCCCATGAGTACAACCCAGGATTGTCTGCAGTCCTCCCTAAGGATATGAAGACCCTGATGCAGGAACGGTAGGTAGGTCACCCCCCCTCGCCGCCTGCTCCGTGCTCCAACTCTGCCATCTTCAAAGACTTTCCAAGAAACAGGTTGCAAAGGAAGATAGTTCAGCTAAATGTAGATGTGACATCATTGATTCAGCTCCCATTTGGTGGAGGAGTGTGCTTTAAGGGCTTTATTGAGCGATTTGGATTTGCATAATGGCTCAGCTCTGCATTTGTGAGAACTAAAGAGTTGCATGGGAAGAAATCTGCACTTTATAGCAGTTAAGAGACTGTTACAGCTGAGTCAGAGTGACTCACATTTACTGTATCAACTTGGATAAGGAATATTTGCACAGCGTAAATCATTATCATAGTTTGTGTGGCTAAGGTGTAAATGAAATGAGCTCGGCCAGTACTATCATAACTAAAAGTATAGTGGCTTCACTCAATAAACTCATTACCT